>JAESVK010063414.1:21329-55222 GCA_017140935.1 Hamamelis virginiana
GGAGGATTTATCAATGTAATCCACTATGTAACACAAAAGTCAAAAAATAAATAAATAAATAAATAAAAGGACCGTAGAACTTCTGAAGATATCCTGATAAAATAAATTCAAAATAAACCTGTTAAAATGATATTTATACTCATAAATCAAAAGATTTACGTATAAAAATCATGCTCCATCTGTCATCAGAATAACTGAAGATTTCATAAATAAACCCACGTTAAGACTTCAGCAACTGATTCTTTGTAAAGGCCAAGAAGTTCATGAAAGAACTACAATCCTAAAGGCAAGTTCCTACACTAATTCAATTATCTGTGAGAAAATGAACCACTAAACACTGCTACCCGTTTATATTCTATTAATAAAAGAAAAAATACACAATAGTAGGAGTCCTAAAAGCCTCACTAATGAAGGCGACTGATCAGACTACATAAAATAAATGAAAACAAAATAAATAAATAAATAAATACAACCTTACATTGAATAAACCAATAAAATCCATGAAAAAGCTCTTGCCTTTTTATATTAGTCAGTTCATCAAAAGAAGAATAAAATTCTCGATCAGATAGGAAATCAGTCCGGATGGTAGGAACTATTTTATTCATTCTAGACAAAAGTAAGATTACAATGTAATGAAAAGACAATCTGGCTTCACTTTCATAAGGCCAAGTTGACAGCTCATACAGAATTATAAACTCTGCAGCACAAATTAGCTTAAAACATGTTTATTTATTTTTTGGTCCTTAAGGAAGGCCACTAAGCTTATGAGCTACAATGGCAGTAGCCCTCCTCCTTCCCTTAAACCCTCAAACCCTAATGAAGGTGGGGTTCGAACTCACGGCGGTAGCCCTCCTCCTTCTCTTAAACCCTCCAAACCCTAATGAAGGCAAGATTCGAACTCACGTCTCTGGTACAACCACCAAAAGACTTTAACAACAAACTAGCCAATACCTTCAGCTTTAAACATCTTACAAATTACTAATTACTAACAAAATATGTGAAGTCAAAGGCCCATCCTCTTAACAAAAGCACATCATTCACAACAAGTATTTTAAGCTAATTTTGTTGTCTTTTTTATTTTCCTATTTCTTGTATACGAGTTCTGAACCATTATACTTCACCTACGATGAATATAAAATATACAATAAGCGGCTTCTCATTAGATAAAAAAGGAAGCATGAAATGATTTAACATTTGAAAGTAGAATGAGATAGCAACCTTATTAATATTTTGCAGAATAGAGAAAGATACCATACCAATGCACAATTCTCAGTAGGCTGATTTGTCTGAGATGGATTTTCTGGAGATGAAGCTTCACGCTTACCAAGGCAATAAAAGTTCAAATAATCCTGTGGATGATACACACTAGAAAGGCCTGCTTTTTCAAGAGCCTGTCCAACAATCCGGTACATCATAGCCATTGTCTGTCCCTGTCGTCATTTGAAGTCAATATTGGCTTTAAAAATCCCAATAGATGTTTAATATGTCAGCATGTCATATTAAAGTTTTCAACACTGGTAGAGTAGAAGATGCTGAGAAGAAGTACAATTTGCATACAGATCAAAGAAAAATACATTATGTTATGCTTATACACCCATCGTCAGCAGTTTGCAATTTCAATTTTAGATTCCTATTTCACTACTTAAGCCAAGAGTCAAAAAAAAAAAATACTCATTGTCTCCGGCTGAGTTTTTCCAACATTGCAAATTTCTGATTTCCTTAATTTCTGCCTCTCCAGAACTGGTTTCTAATCCTGGAATCTTATGGATGTTCAGGAAGCATTAAAGTTAAACCAATACATCCAATATAAGTATATGAGGTTTTGGACTTCAATTTTCAAGCCAATCTTCAGTCACTATGGAAGTAAAATTATCCATAGAGGTTTGTAGAAGTTTATAACAATGCCAATGTTGTCTCAAAGTAGACAAATTAAGTATTTGGTACGTTTGTATCTTGCAGTAATAATCTTGTATTTGTCTGAAGTCTATTTATATTTTAGGGATTTTGAGACTCTTTTCTTGTTGTGTGGTGCTAATGCTTCTGTCCTGGCCTCAGCTTTATAAACTATTTTCATGAGGGCAGTTTATCACCAAAGGTGGACAACAAATTGAACAAAAAAAAAAATGCTCAAACGACCATTACATCCTAACCTAGGCATATGCAAAAAGCTTGAAGCTAGAAAATGACTGCATTAACTGCAGAAAGAGTTTCAGAAGCAAAATATAATTTTTACACACAAATGAGAGATTATTATAACCTGCCAAAATAGAATTTCCTGCACAGCAGCACTACTTGGGACACCCTCCGGCCACATGGGTATTACTATATACACAGAGAAGCGTTCATTTTCACTGATTTTGCTAGCAATTTTCAAAGCCAATTCCACAGGTACTAAATTATCCGCACCTGCGTATAGAAATGAAATCTCAAAATCATGCTCGTAAAAATATGATAGCATCATCACCCAAATTTACAAAGCACAGATGAAAAAATGAACACTAAAAGGCTGTGAAGCGCAAACAAGAAATTCTAAAAGTCATTCAAATCTAACATCTTCAGATATTAACGAGGTGGAGCATTTAATGTCAACTTTGTGTGAGAATAAAGAAAAGATCAGGAGAAACAAGAAAAAAAATGACTACAACATGATGGACAATGTTGAATCTCCTGTATTTGTTGAAGGACAGCTATTTAACTCTTTGACGATTAGTTTTACAAAATTAATTTCCTGCGTTCAACATTTGGGCTGTCCATTTCCATCTTATCTTCTTATTTGAGGACAATCAAAGTCAACAAAATAAAAAAGTGTTTTTTTCTTTTAATACCAAATTATTGTTGGTCATCATTTTGATATGAATTTTTCAATGTAGCTCTTTGAAGCCATATTTGTTGCATTTAGTTACTCTATTTGTTCTAAATAGAACCAGAAATCTTCATTTTATCAAAGTGAAGGAACTAGTGCACCAGCACCAAATGCCCAAAAGATTGAGCCTCCTTGCTTTCTTGATTGAACTCCTTAACCATTGATTTTACTCAATTTAGCTCCATATTTCACATTTGAGCAGTTCAATTGTATCTTGACTTCAATTGAATCCATTCCTACCACCTCTTGGACGGGCTGATCATAGACCTATATTAATGATAGCCAAGAATAAACTCTATACCTTTGGCTTAGACTCAACAATGCCAGTTAGCACATCCAAATGTAACTTGTTTTCATATTCTTGACAGCATATAAATAAATAAACTTAATACAAGTTTTTATATAAATATTAAAATATACTTGTACATAGAGGCACATATAAATATAGAGAAACGATTCATTAAGGTCTGGACCTTAAGCTTAATTTAAGGTCCACTTTTCACTGAAATAGGTATTTTAAAAAACCAACCGTTGGATTTGATAATCTTCTTATGTCTGGCAAAAATCACAGTGATCCAATGATTGGTGTTCAAAATAGAGACCGTTAAACAATTGTTAAAGCATCCAACAGTACAAACTGTTAAAGTGTTTCACGAAATGTATTTTGAAAACCGTTTGTTGGATCAAGTAAGGACCGGTCCTTAACCTTAATTTAAGGTCCACTCACCATTAGGATAGTTATTTTGGAAACCGACCGTTGGATTAGATAATCTTTTTATGTATATCATGTCTGCCAAAAATCACAGTGATCCAACAGTTGGTTTCAAAATACAGACTGTTAAACAATTGTTACAGCATCCAACAGTTAATACTGTTAGAGTGTTTCATGAATTGTATTTTGAAAACCAATGGTCGGGTTGATTTTTGGCAGACATGACATACATAAAAAAATTATCTAATCAAACGGTCAGTTTTTCAAAATACCTATCCTGTGTGAGAAAATGGTAAATGGACCTTAAATTAATTTAAGGACCGGTCCAATCATTTCTGTATATATATATATATATATATATATAAACTCAAAATATCTTTTTGAATAAGTTGCAATAATCATGGTTCTAGGCTAGGAAAGCTGGAACCTAGTACCCAATAATGACTGAATGGGTCTGGGTGCACTAATTTCATTCCGAGATCTGAACATGATAGAGCCTGAACAGTTAAGACACATACTTCAATGGAATTTTAGGCTTGTAAAAATTTAACTGGAAATCAAAATAAAGCACAGTGATGAACAAAATCAGTTTAATATTATTCATGTGAATCTAGAGTCTGGTATTAAATAATGTTGAAGTTATGCAGCAATCAATAAATTTTAATAAAAGGAACTAGTGATGATGACAACAATGGAGACCAAAGCACCATAAGTACCTGCATTTTTGTACGATGGCCAGTGGTAGGAAGATCCGAGAAAATACTGGTTCTCTATGTATATGAAATGTTGTGCCGATCTTATTGCATTCACATATGCAGCATGTATGCTTCTATCTATTTTCAAGTTCTTTCCACTGACAAGATTCTGAAAGGGAAGGGGAGAGGGAAACAATGTCACTAAGGTAGATTCTTATTTCGCATGCACATACCCCCCTATAGGCACAAAATTGCTCAACATAAACCTAATTGAACCTAACAAAGGAGATATTGAATTTAGAATTAGTAGGAATTGAATAAGCCTAGTTCTAACCATTGCCTCAGCTTCCTTAACAGCCTTTGGAAATCCCCTTACAGATCCTGAATCAATTGACCGAAATACCTAAACAAAGAGAATAATCACCAATCATAATTTGAGAAGGATCTTCTATACAAAAGGCAATTAGGGTAGGTGAGTGATCTTCAAAGAAATATCCTCTTCCTTACCTGCACATGCCAATTCTCTGGATCTTCTTCATCTGCAACACGAACAATATGATCACCATCAGGACCTGAAGAGGGAGTGAGTATCCATGAAATGCGGTCTAGCTTTATCAAGGCATCATCGTGCCAATGTGCAACCTTTTTGAGCTTGAAATTACGCCATTTTGTGGCTTTTTTCCATCTTTGTTCAAAATTTGTCATAATATCATGTGCAGCAGGACCCTCAATTTTGCAGTGTAAATCATGCCAGGGTTGCCTTGGGCCACAGGCACGAGACTGTACATATTACCGGGAATACAACTATCAAAACCATAGATATTGGAGCACAACCTTTTTAAATTGTGTTCTGAAAGTATTTGTCATCATGAAAAAAACTAGATAATATATGAAAGCTAATGACTCACTTCTTGCAGTTGAATATGAAGAGATACTATTAACATATTTAAACATGGCAATCACCTTAGAATATCCAACATAATAAGAAGCTGGTAATATGAACAATTGCAGATGTATCAGCCTTTTTCCTTGATAGGCTAAGTTACAACTTCATTGAAAATTTGTGATGGCATCTTGCACCATGGTTGTCGACCCATACATGAGTACATTGTTAGCCATAGACCATAGACTCAAGGATTCACATTATTACCCTGTGGACTAGCTGAAAGACCAAACCAAATTGATCCACCACAAAAGCCACACAACAAGAGTTACGTGGTTTGGAGCATGCCTAAATATACAGAGGACATGAGAATAAAATCAACTATTTGTGAATTATTAGGGTCACAAATGTCTCTCGACTCTCTCAGTTTGAAACTGAATGTTTCAATCATGTAAACCCCCATCGGCACCCCCGTCAATGTATGGTAAATCACTGATCCAATAATTAGCTGAATACAAGACACTTATCACAACACTAGCCAACAATATACTCATGCAAATAGAATGAATAGTTGAAACTCATCATTATGAATTTTTTAGGAGTAAAGTAGTAAACTGAAGCATGGTCAATCACATTACTGATTATCCGTGGACTATGAAAATATTGATCTATATTTTAATATTAACTTAAAAGGATTTAAAAATATATATATTGTATGTTCATGTAATTTCTAATATATGTGTTAAACATGAATTAATTTATCATCGAAGGTGCTTAGGGTCATTTATTCATTTCACAAGATCCCAGAACTAAAATAAAACACTATTCAGAAATGCTCATTTTTTTTATATTGAACACCCCTTTTCCTTATTCTTTTTGTCTTCTTCGCCTCCGTCTTCTCTGCAACTTTTGGGCTTTAGTCTCTAGTTCTTTATGAATTGGTATCAAAATTTCTTAAACTCTAATAATCATTTTAGCATGATAGTGAATAAAAAATTTCAGGGAATGATTCTTGCTATTTCATAAATGTATGTATTACTTAGGTGTAAAAGGCCAATTTCTTTTGTTCATACTTTTCCTAATCACCACTTGCTTAATCTTCCTTTTAGTTTTGAGTGTTTATGGGTGTGCTTGTCTTATTCAAGTTTTTATCCGGGCCATGATAATTTTCTCCTTGTGTACTTCAGATGCTCAGAAGGGTCATTAGTCGTTGCATCCTCATTTTCTCCGTTATATTGTGTGTGCTGAAGTTACAATCATCGAGAGTAGTTCTATTTTTATTCAAGGACTTTTACTTAATAGTGGTTTATTTCTAACTTCTAAGTAAAAACATTAGCGTCTTCTTTCTCTATTTTGCATGTTTGTTTATCTCTTTAAGTATATTAACACTGATCCAATACAACTATAAGAATCCCTCCGATTTAATTGTTCAACCTGCACCCCAATCCTTTTTTTTTTTTTATCAGGTAACCAAAATTCATCTTTGTCTGAGGATTCTTCTTTTGCTTTTGATCTCCTATTACTTTGTGGAATATTTTCTTTCCTGCACTTGGCAACCTATTTCCAGTTATGCATCACTTATTAATCTTTTTTCATTCTTATGTTTTTTACTTGTTTACTATTGAAAAAAAAATCTGTAAAATTTGATAAAGATTCAACAGGCCAACAGTAGGTGCCAAACAAGCTCACATACGATGCAACATAAAATTATGGAACACATATTACTGTGATCTTCCTGAGAAAAACTTGCCTACAAAATTAAGAAAGGCTCTGCCAAAGAACAAACTTCTGCATCTGAACATAATAGCTGGTTTTCCCAAATGTTCTGAATGGGAATCTTTGATTCTTGCAAATGAGATTTTGCTGATACCTCAGCAAAAGTCCTTGAAGGGACACAATACTTTCCACACACATATATTCCTTAATGCCAATAGAAGCTTTACAGAATATGTGGGACAAGTAGGTTGCAAAATATTGGAAAGCAGAAAACTATCTCCATTTGACAAATTGACATTATATTACTAGTTCCAAATAAGTTCCTGATTCTCTGATGAAACCATGAAACAACAATATCTCACATATTATACATTGTATCGAATTCCAGAATCAGTCAATTTCAACTACACAATGCATTAAAACGTAAATAATAATAATAATAATAATAATAAATAAATAAATAAATAAGCTCTGCAAAAGAGTTTTAGAAATGTATAACAATCGCTTACCGTAAATGTAGGATTATGATAATCGTTTGCAAAGACTGTGTCAAGATCATGAAATAGCCTGTGCTCAGGTGTGTCATATCGGCCATCACATAAATCCAGACCACCAATGAAAGCAGTTATTTTCCGATTATTTCCAGTGCTTTGAGTGTCAAGAAGCACACACTTCTGATGATGTGTAAAAAGGGTGGCCACAACCTGGACTAGAAGGACCATTGAAATCAGTGAATGAGAATGAGAACAACTAAACTCTATTAAAATGATGTTACAATGGGTCTGTTACTAAATTGTCAATCAAAATTGAAGCAAAAAAAGAAAAAAAAGAAGAAGATAAAGAGTAATAAATAAAAAGTCACCTATGAATGTAAATGTTTCTATATAAACAATACATTAAACCAAAGTGGCTTTTTTATTACCACAAAGTTTTACTCTCCAATAATATAAGAGCATTCCACACCTGTTGCTTGAAAATACTAAGCTTATTGCTCGCATAACGAGGAGAAAGCACACAGTGGACACTTGAATGTTTGAAAAATTTTCTAGTCTCTTCATCATGAGTCTGCATGACACCTTCCTGCATTCAAGCCCAAAACCAATTAGAGTGCACATAAGTATATTTGTGTATGCATGATCTCAGCAGTGTACTAACCATTCCATCTATTTATCTGCCTACATAGAGCACATAAATGTCGACCAGATAATCGAAAGATTGAGACCAGTTGTTGATAACTTAATACAAACAAAAAAGAAAAATCAATTTGGGTCTGATCACTAATGAGCATTACCGTTCTCAAAAGAAATCTGTCATGCGAAGTTTTATCATCCCAAATCAGCATAACGACACGGACCCCTTCTTGTGATTTGTACTTCAACAACTCTCCAAGGGAAAGCTCTCCTCCAGGAGGTAACGGACTTGTTGGTTCCCTCACAAGCTTTATAGGGTGGTATATGGACCATCCAATGATATAGATCAGGTGGTGAGCTTCCAAGATGGCATGACAAATGTCTTCCCAACATTTATTTTGCTGAAAAACTTTTCCATCCTCAAGTAAAATTTCAGGTAGCTTCGCATCAGGCACATGAGCATCCTGATAGAGAGTCACGCTCCCTCCTTTGCAGAGTGGAAAATACGTATTAGGCACTCCTGAGTAGTCAGGCCCAGCACCAACACCATCCTTATACAGAGGATTGTCTCCAACTGGCCTGAACTGAATAGAAACATGCAATTCAGGATAGGGTTTCAAGGAGTCCGCTTGAGGTCCAACAATAGGAAACCAACCATTAACCGTATCTCCCGAGAGGATTTTCTCAACAGGTATCCCCACTACTCCAATAAGTTGAGCCCCAAGAACATCATTATCCTTAACATGAAATTCCACTTTCACAACAGGGTGAGCAACCGGAACACAAAAGTGTTCATCCCACAAAGGGTTTTCAGAGTTAAAAATGACTCTAGTTTGAGCTACTGTAGCCCCTGCTAGGCAAACAGACACATAAGGGTCACTAGTAATAATTGAATGCCCACCCAGATGCTTACTACTTTTCCCAAATGGAGATGTGCAAGACCCAAACATACTGAAACATCTTCTCATTCTTTCTGAAGCTAAATCCATGTTAGGAAGAGATTTAGCTTCTAAAATTGTCAAATCCAATTCTCCATGCAAAAATATAGTTTCCCCAGAAATCCCATCCCCACTGCCCTGGGTTTTCTGGAAAGCATCAGAATCACTATCCATTGAGATTTTAAGACTAGACGAATACCAAATTATGAATGTACTTCACTCTTGTCAAAAAAAGGGGTCCATATATTCATCAATGGAAGCTAACATCGGGTTCTAATAAGCCACATTAATGATAACCATGATCCATATTTTTTTCCTTTTAATTTCTTAACCAAAGTTAGAGGGTTCGGATAATTTTGTATGAAGGCAAGGTGAAATAATTATAGAACAAGACACCAAGATGGAAAGTATGTACTGTCCGCGTGAATACTACAAAATATTAATTCTAAATTCACATCTAAACCATGCCAAATTCATTATGTAAAACACAGCACAAGCACAAATAGGCAACCACTTATGAGAGGTACAACTCTTAGGACATTGAAGATTCATTCAGTCATTTAGGAATAACCGATAATATCTCAAAGCTTGTGAACTTCATTACTGAAGTGAAAAGCCTCATTTTTCGGATATAAATCATCTTTTTCATCATTACCAAGCAGTCCAGTTAAGATGAAACATGGAATCCTACATGCATCCATGTAAAACTATCACTCAGAGGCCCCCATCTCTGTGTTAACTGATCCAAGAATCGTCTCCTGATGAAATATTAAAAATGGAAAAGGAATCACATTAGACACCAACCATTTACAAAAAAAATGTATTTATATATGCATGCACACACAGGCATTAGTGCTGTAGCATATAAATAAATATATATCGGAACACACTCATACATATGAGAATTGAGAAGAATGGAATTCCCGTCCATTAACGGACATACTGTGAACAGCAGCCAGTTAACTATTCTTGATTATAAACAAGCAAACACATTTCAAATATGCAATTTGATAGAAGTACAAGAAGTGATAGTAGCATATATGCAAAAAGGTATCCTCTTTTCTTTTATGATTGAGCTAGAGAACAAGAATCCATATTGTTACAAAACCTGCCAACACTTAAGTTACTGCACAGAGCATTGCCTGTGAGTTGGCCACAGCAACTGATAATTTTTATGCTGTCCATAATCCATAAAACCCCAATGAAGGATTTATTTGACATGCTCGGAATCTATTCCAGAAGCTAAAAAAGATCCGAACTCAGCATTTTAGAATAAAATTACTTAAATAAAACAGAACACTAACACCAAACCAATACCAATTAGAGCTATATTTTCAGGGAAAAGAAAAATAAAAAATAAAAAACATGGCCTAAATTATGATTATGATCTTCTGCATTATGGATTTTGATCCAGTATTTTCAGCCCATGCTAATTCCAGTTTATTCAGTTTGCTCTTCACAAGAGATTTAAACTCACTACAGCACCTAACATAGTAAAGGATTTGAACTCAGACAATTTTTTTTTTTTTTATCACAGTATGATTCTCTCTCTCAAAATAATAATAATAATAATAATAATAAATAATAAATAAAAGGCAAGAGGAACATGAAAGCATCACTACAAAACAAGCCAAGAAAGATTACCCCAGGCAAACAAAAAACCACAAAACCCAGGTGAATACACAAACTCTAGTCGAAAGCATTCCTACCTTGGAGTAAATTATGACTCTAGATCATCTTCTTCAATTTAGTAACCAATTCCTAATTGTCATGTAATTTTTTTTCCATGCTTGTAGTTAAATTATGAACGTGTCTTGCAGTCAAATTATGAATGTGTCACTTTATCATAAGGCATTCATGATTCCTCGAGTTGTGGGAGAAATGTTCAGCAAATTTTACTTGTTTATTAAGGTATGTTCTCTACTTCTCTTGTGTATTCGTAATATCCAATCAATAGTGGATTTGTTTTTCTCAAAATTGCCTACAAATGTAGCACACAATCTAGGTGAAATTATGTTTATTGTGTGCCTAATGATTGAACAATTGCTTCTCTTTATTTTATCTCTATTATTTCCTTACATTATTCTCACACCAGATCCTCGGTTTTACCCATATGTTACTGAAACCAAAAACACTAGTGACTATTCTATCTGGGATACTTGATTGCCAGCAACCCAACTTAAAGCACATTTTTTTAAAGTAGATTTTCTTTTTCACTTTTTTGGAGCAAAAATCAAATCAAAATTTTCTTCCAAAAGCAGTAAAAGTACTTTTTGACAATGCAAACCAAATGATGCCTAAGATATTCAGAGACAGATAACAAAAATAACGAAACCCTTCAAATCTCAAAACCTACAAACCTTACCAATTCAACATTCACAAACAAAGGAGATATCTTAAAACACTACAATAAAAAACATATACATTGTAGATATATACAAACATATATCTCTCTGTATGTGTGTAAATATATTATTACCTGAGGAAGAGAAGCGAAGAAGACGAATCGGAGGATCAGAAGAGGAGGGGGTGAGACATGGTGGTGGAAAGAGAAAGAGCAGTTGAGATGTTGTTTGTTGTTTTGGGAGGAGAAAAGACCACCAACAACAGCAACCGAAAATGGAGAGATATTGCGTGGAAGCCCATTTTTCTCGCGCTTTGCTCTGCAACCGACAAACCGTGTACTCCACATCTTCCGAGACTTGACGAGGGAACATGATCTGATGGGCGGTTTTTCTAAAAGTAAGGGGTTTGAAGCTCCAGTGACTTGGGCGCTGGTTCCTACTTCTTTCTGTGATGGCTTAAATCTCACGCATTTGAGATTGGGTGGGGCGACCAACTGGCTTTTGGCCAGGTCAGGCCCAAGACTCTCATCTAAAATATCATGGGTTCGATTTACCCCGTTGACAAGTTTGTGGTTATTAGCTTACTGATATATATATACCATGTGACAAAAAATAAAAAAATTAAAAAAAAAATGGGAGATTGGGGTGGCCTGGGTGGGGTTAGGGTTAGATGCAGGTCTCTCCATTATCACAGTAATGCAGTGCAAAAACTCGCCCTGAATTTCTTATAGACCTGTTATGATTTTCACTGTATTTCATATGTATGGAGGATGATTTTCATTTCATCTTTGATGCACTTCTTAAGATTTTTCACTCCATATATTTTGTATGCATTGGGATTAATTTTACTGCAACTCTAATGCAATCCTTATTGTTTTCATACTAACATTGAATTTCAATGTAATTTCTAAATTTCATTGCACTTACATTATTCATCAGAGCAGTGAAATTTTATTGGTGGAGAGAAAGAAATTAAAGACATGGAGGACATATTCATGGGAGATATTTTTGGAATAAAATAAATAAATAAATAATGAGAGTGAAAGAGATAGGAGAGATAAAGAAGAGATCGATGAGAGATATACGTGAAGAAAATTCAAAAATAGGACTTTATGGAAGAAAAAAAAAATCTCCAAAAATGAGACATCCGTTCAAATTCCCCTTATTCTATGCAAAATGCACACTTGGGCGGGTAGTGATTGAGGTGCACGGCGCAGTATGCATTGTTGGCTAGATCAACTCACCCTTGTCTCAGTAAAGTATGTTCAAACATAACACCAATCATTACATCCACAAGTAATCAGTGCCTTTTGTCACGTCCCGAGACTTTCCTCGCCCAATTATCTCATGCCAAATGCTGCAGATTGTTACACTTATCACTGTTAATTTGTTTGGTTGCACAACCTGAGATTAGTCAAAAAATAATTGGCATTTTTATTACTCATGAAAAAATTGGCATTATATATGATCTCTAACAACGCCACTAATGTATGGTTGTAGATTCAAGAATGCCATTATAAGCACCACCCACATTGATCGTAGTGTAGTGAAGGGGCATGTAGGGGAGTTCCTCTAATATTATTGGCAATAACAGTTTGTTGATTGTTATGGTGAGAATTGACTTCCCTGTACTCTATCATTGTTCTTCTCATTTGTGTTAAAATATTTATACAATCGATAGTTTTATGAGGAATTTACAGTTTGCTCTCCTGTATTATTGGTCAAAAACACTTTGCACCCCTATATTTTCAATTGTGACACATTGACCCTTATACTTTTAAAACGTGACAGATTTCACTATTTTATCAACTAGCCATTTGTTTATTTGATTGAAAAATGGTGTTAGGTATCCCTTTTTTTTTTTTTTTAATGCAGTAGTTATCCTAATTTACTAATGTGTCTATAAGCATATCAATGAAAATTCGTGATTTTTCTCAATATATTTTAATTTTTGTGAATTATTTTCTCCATACAGTAAATAAAATTCATAATAAATAAAATATATTGAAAAAAAATCATGAATCTTCACCGATATGCTTTAAGGCGCATTAGCAATTAGGGGTACAACTTGGAACGGGTCAAACTGAGAACCGGTCCAATCCGGTCAATTCGGACCAGATCGAATTGAATTCGGATTAGTCCTAGTTCCAAGTCTTCAATCCGAATTCAATTCGAATCGGTCCTCGGATTTGGCCTTTTGGGAACCGGTCCAATCCGTAATCTGAATTTAATCCGAATTCAATTCCCTACTTATGTATGTCATGTATGCCAAAAAAAAAAATAGTGATCCAATAGTCAGTTTATACTTTATTGTTATTTTGTTCAATTGTTTAATTATGTGTAAGTATGAATTTTACATTGTTACTTGTTATAGTAGGAGAAAAAATCAAGTCCTTGTGTAGGTATAGTTGAATTGAATATTTGAGAATTTTTTTTTTATTTTTTTTTAATTTTTCTTTTAATGAAGAACCATGGTCCAATCCGGTCCAATCCAAATTGAATTAGGATTGGTCCTAATCATTGAAAATCTAATTTGAATTGGTTCGGATTGGTCCTCATTTACCCCAAATACGGTCCAATCCGATCCGAGTTGCACCCCTATTAGCAATGCATGATAAATACTACATAAAAAAAAAATAACGAGTCTAACATTATTTTTCAGTCAAGTAAACAAATAGCTAATTGATATAAGGGTGTAAATTAAAGTGCCATAAATCAATCATAAAATGGTCAATGTGTCACAATTGAAAGTACAAGGGTGAAAAATATTTTTTAGCAATAGTACAAGAGAGCAAATTGTTATTTTTTATCAATAGTACAAGAGAGCAAACTGTAGTTTCCCTTAGTTTTATTTTGAAAATTCTCCTTATGACAGGCTTTCAAAATATCCCACATGAGGGTTGAGAAGAAAACCAAACTAGGTTTAATCGTTTAATCTCCAATCAACCCACAATTCTTCCTATAGAGATGATTAAAATCTAAAGAGATTTAAAAAGATGCCTAAAATTTTGACAAATATACTAAAAAATTCGACACTCTGAAAAATATATGTAAATTAATATCATATCAATCCTGACAGAGAACACAACCTGCGCGCATAAGCCATATATAATATGTCGTCTTTCTAGGTTAAAAGTGTTGGGAAATCCACTCAAAATGGATAAATTAAATTATTTTTGGTGATTGTGTTTTTTGAAAAATAGTCAAAAGTGGCCCTTTCTAATTTTGATGGTTTATGCTTACATATATGGGAACTAGATTACCATTTAATTGTTGTTGTCTTAATTTAACACTGTGCATGGTGATATAGGTTGGTTCCTAAGTATGGAGCCATGGAGGTCTAATTCCAATGGGACATCAAATCTAATTCTTGCATTATGCCTTCCAAGGGGAGACTGATTCCAATTTTTGGCAGATTAGTTCGGTTACCGAGTACAGAGGTGATAACTCGCCCTAGACCTAACCCCCCGCCAACTAATTAAATATAAATAAATAATATATTCATATAAAATAAATTTCATTATTACCGTATATGTTTTCCTTAATTACATATGCTGCGCAAGTTGACTATTTTTTATTTCTTTAGAGATATTTATTGTGAAAATTTGAATATGCACTTATTTTGTTGGATATGCTTTCAATTTTGATGTGAAACCATATGCTAGTTTGTAAGATTTTTTTAATAACAAAGAACCTTTATTGTTATATATCTAGTTAGTAGCTTCTATTGTTGTTGGGTAATTTATTTTAGCACTTTAGTTTATTAGTGTTGAAAGAATTATTTGGATTATAGTTTAATTACTAAAGAACACAATATTGCATTGTTAGATACGAATTTGATGTATCTTTGCTTGTTAAAAAGGTTTTAGGAACTTTAGGTGTTTATAAAAAAAATAAAAATAGTAATGTTTTACCTGCTCAATCTTCCTAACCCGTCAGTTGAAACCCGCCATATATTCAACCAATCTGCCGATTATTGAGGTAGGTGGGTTGGTTGGCGGGTGGGAAGATTAGCCACCCACTCAGGGCGGGTTGGTTGGCAATTTTACCCTCCACCCTTTCCCACCCCACCCACGTACACCCCTAGCTAGTGAAATTCTTGTACCATTGTATGTACTCATTTTCTTTCACAGTGAAAGAAGATAATCTTTCCAGTGGATTTGTTGGAACGTTTTACAAGAATGAATATGCATGTTTTGTGAAAATATTATTTCGATTTAGATATGATGTATTTATAAACCTGGGAATGAGCTTTCTAATTGTTTTATGAAATATTATGAAAGCATATTGTAGCACTATTTATGCAAAGACGATGAAACTTAATATTTAAATATAGAGGATATAACCCATAACCTCCTAGTGTAGTAGTAGTAGATCCAAAACCCTTTTCGAAAAATTCAAAATAATATATTAACCTATTATTATGATTTGACCAATATATCCTCCATTTATTACTGCAAATTCAAATTTTTTGCCAAAATCAGTTGGGACGAAAATTGTGATAAAGAGATCACCCCGATTTTCTCGGCGGCAGGAAAGGGAATATATCCTTGTTCGAAAGGATGTGCTGAAGCACATTTTTGCTGAATCAAAACGTGGTCTCCAACCTAGACGAAACTTGGAAGCTTCGGTGAGAAAGCATCAAAGCAGGAAGAGCTTGCCGCTGATGACGAGAAGGTTGAGAAAACCAGCAATGGCGAAAAAAGTAAGTGAAGTCTTTTCAAAAGTGATAGAATATGAAATTAAAATCCTAAAAAATCATTTTTAAGTTTTAATTTGTTTAGAACAGATTTTTTTTTTTTTTTTCAGTTTGAATAATGTTCCACACATAAATTTACCGATTATTGAGTTTAGAAATAGATAAAAAAATTTATATTTCTGGTTTATTTGTTCATAAAAGCTGATTAAGAAGGTAAATAAACATATTTGACAAACAAATGCAACCCAAAGGTGTATCCTTTGTATTTGATTTTTGGTTTTTGTTGAGGGGTTTTTGATTGTGTGTGCAAAGAATGGGTCAAATACCTATTTGTAGTTTAGACATTTCCATATTTTTTGGGTTAAGTTGCATTACCTTCTGCAGCAGGTAAATTTCATTGCAACATGCCAAAATAAGTGAATTTAAAGATATAGTTTTTTTAAAAAGGTAAATTTACATATTTGTTTAAAGACATGTAAATATACATTTGTAATATGCGGGTCTCATATCTAGAAATCAAAAATTGATAATGAAAATGATAACTGAAATTATTTTGAAATCAAAGTCTAAAAACACATAGTGAATAATGGGAGTTTTTACAGATAGGTAAATTTACATATTTGTTTAAAGACATGTAAATAGACATAAACTTCTGACGACAACTGTGAAAAAAAAGTGTAGCAGCAGTTTCACGTTTTTTCAATGCTGTAATAGAGCTTGGTGTAGGCCGTTTTTTTCACACCATTGAAATTCCTTCTTTGAAGAAATGGATGTACTTTAATTAAAATTCAAATTTTGAATTGAATGAAATCTAAAAAACTTTCCATAAAAATAGAAATTCAGTTACAGACTTTAAAAGGTAATAAATCTCTTCTTAATTTCAACAAAAAAGGGCAAATATGCCAATAAATAAATAAGTAAGTTGACTTTGAAAAATGCTGGAGGGATTTTTGGGTAATCTATAGAGTGTTTTGAGTCTATTGGTATAGAATCCAAATTCTAAGAAGGTCTAGATAATTTTCCCTTAAATATACGCTTTATTTTCTGAACCATTTTATGGATCAAGGAAGACTGTCAAGCTTTTCATTTAGTCGTTCACATTCTTTTAGAAGAAATCCGTGATTTGAAGAATGTGATTTATTTCTTGTGGATTGTGGCTCTAAATCATTTGAATTTGAAATGTAAATGCCTTGTGGACTAATTTACTTGATTTCTT
Organism: Hamamelis virginiana; assembly: GCA_017140935.1. Lineage (NCBI taxonomy): Eukaryota > Viridiplantae > Streptophyta > Magnoliopsida > Saxifragales > Hamamelidaceae > Hamamelis > Hamamelis virginiana. The sequence continues at coordinate 38,527 of JAESVK010063414.1, forward strand.
TTGAAATGGATATGATATGAAATGATGCTTGAGTGCGAGTACCGAGACTACTCCTCGACCCTATTGTTTATGTGATTATAGGGTGGAGACTACTCCCCCGTTAGTACGAGTATCAAGACTACTCCCTTATCAAATTATTGAGATGTGGCTTGATTGAACTACGTATCTGATTTTGATGGAATAGATGTTGCTTTTTCATTGTATTAAAGATCACATAAATTTTCCAATTGTTTCATAAATTGCTTTATACATACTGTGGAACCCTTGAAAGCTTAGTTTGTTTAATATTCCACGTATTAGATGTATTATTGTTAATTGATAGAGATTACATAATTTCCACTGAGCGATTCGAGACTTACTCCTGTTTTTTATGCAACAGATTGCAGGTTAATTGAATTGGGTTGCACATGTGGCTTAGCACAGTTTCGTTTCTTAGGACTGCCGGATGTTATTTTTGGTAGATGTTGCATCGATAATTTAGGTAGATGATATTTTTGGTTGAATTTCAAAGAAAAAAAAATATTTTTTGTTTCGCTATTTTCTAAAATTTGAAAATAAAAAAACTGTTCCAGAATTCATGATCCTAATTAATTATTATTTTAAAAAAATTAATGTATCTATTTAATATTATCCATGAACGTACAATAACTATGAGCTGCAAATTAATCATCATAAATAAAAGTAATATATGGGATGAAATACATGGGTGAGTCATCCAAATCCCAAAATGGAATCAGGAGTTGGCAACTAAAACAAAGCTCATGGTTTGAATTTTTCACACAAAAATTCAAATGATTCCTTGAGAATTTGCTGCTGATGATAAGGTGGCTTTGGTGCCCTATTTGGTCCACCACCGTGAGAAAGGCATGCTTCCCAAGCAACCCGCTAATGGCTTTGATTTGACGGCGGGTAGCTTACTGTTATTTTCTACTGGGCCACAGACACAAGTACATACAGAGAGAGAGAAAAATGGCCTTATCTTCGTGTTAACCCATTGCGTAGCATCCTCCATAGTCAATGGATGCATTAAATAAAAGAGAAAAATGGCCTTATCTTCAACTTCCAGCTAATAATTTTCTCTCCCTCAACGTCCATGCTCCTTGTATAGAGTGAAAATCTTCAGTGTCACTAGTAGATATGTATTATTTTTCCGTCACTACTTACAAAAGTCTATCTTGAAAATTCTATATTTTAATAAATATTCATATTTAAAATTTTAAGATAGACTTTTGTGAAAGATGACATAAAAATAGTACATAAAACTATAAAAATGGGACAAAAGATCTCCACTCCTCAATAGATGCTTTGAAATAAAGGGGAACCTTATCATGAACATTCAACCATTAATAATTTCGCTCCATCTCTCTCCTCATTCCCTGGAATTTTGATTGTTACGAGAGTGAATTTAGAAGCAAAGATGCCGAACATGCCCTTATTAGCGCTGTTACAATGAAAATCCTACAGAATTTGGCTTCGTTTGCTGCTGAAGAGATCAGCCTTGCTTGGGGTCTCAAGGGAGAATCGAAAAAGCTCAAGAAAAAGTTAACCATGATTCAGGCTATATCGCATGATGCCAAGGACGCCGAGAAGAGTCTGTAAGACTTTGGTTGAAAAATCTCAAGACCGTAGCTGATGGTGCTGCTGATGTGGTGGACGAGTTTGCATTTGAAATTCTCCAAAGAAAGCTGGAGATACAAAATGGAATGAGGAACAAGGTGCACAACTTCTTTTCAAACCATAATCCTATTGCCTTTCGCTTTGAAATGGCTCATAAACTGAAAAATATCAATAAGATGTTGGATCAAATTGTTAGAGAAGGAAATGAGTTTGGCCTTAAGCCGGTGGACTCTACAAATACGACCACTAATGGAGGAGAGATCCGGCTATCTCATCCTTTTGTTGATGAGTCAACTATTGTTGGAAGGGATGATGATTTATCAAAGATAGTAGACATGGTTCTTAACTCAGGCAACGAAAAGGATTTGTCCATCATCGCCATGGTGGGAATGGCGGGTCTGGGGAAGAAAACCCCTGCACAGCTGGTTTACAAAAATGAGGCTGTGATGAGGCATTTTAGTGAAAGACTCTGGGTTTGTGTATATGAAGATTTTGATTTGAAAAAGATTTTAAAAGAAATGGTAGAATCTTGTACCAGAGCCGGTTGTGAGATGTCAAATATAGAAGTAATAAACAAGAACTCAATGAAAAAAATGAAGGGAAACAAGTGTTTACTTGTACTTGATGATGTGTGGAATACAGATCCTGAAAAATGGGAATGCCTAAGAAATTCCTTGCTTGGCATTGGTACTTCTACAGGAAACAAGATTGTGGTAACTACTCGCGATGTTGAAATTGCATCAACCATGCAAATTATTTGTACTCATCATTTGGTAGGTTTATTGGAGAATGATAGTTGGACGTTATTTAAGCAAAGGGCGTTTGCAAGTGGAGGAGCAAAAGAGACTCCAAGTTTGGTGGAGATTGGAGGAAGGACTGTGAAAAGATGCGGGGGTTTACCATTAGCAATAAAGACGTTGGGAGGTTTGATGCACTCTAAAAGGAGGAACATGAGTGGTTGTTTATCCAAAATAGTGAAATATGGGCTCTACGTGAAGGTGAAAGGGGAATCCTTCCATCCTTACAATTAAGTTACGATCATTTACCATCACATCCAACACTTGAAACAGTGTTTTGCATATTGCTCAATTTTTCCAAAAGATTTCAACATTGAAAAAGAATACTTAATTCATCTCTCTGGATGGCTCAAGGCTTCCTTCAACCATTTCAAGAAAGAAATTTGGAGATGGAGGACATTGGCAATGACTATTTCAATATTTAGTGTGGAATTCCTTGTTCCAGAATGCAGAAATGGGTGAATATGGAAACGTAATACGGTGCAAGATGCATGATCTTGTGCATGACCTTGCAAAATTTATATTGGGGTCCCAATGCTTGACTTTAGGTTCTAGAGAGGTGAATGATGAACTCGAGGCTCGACATATATCGATTATTCGTAATAAAGAAATAGGACCAAAAATTCCTAGAGAAAGTGCTAGGAAAGTACGCACATTAGTTTTGTGGAATGTTAATGTTCTTGGCAACCTATTATTGAACGTCAAATGCTTGCGTGTTTTGGAATTATATCGAGCCAATATTGAGGAGTTTCCAACTTCATTTGGCAAGTTGATACACTTGAGACATCTCGATGTATCCGTGACAAATATCCACACCTTTCCCACATTTATTTGCAAGCTTTACAATTTGCAAACATTAAGATTCTTGAATTGCGATAATCTTATAGAGCTTCCATGCAACTTAAAATATTTGATCAACTTGAGACATTTATTCCAGTAACAAATATTTACAGATGCCGATTGAGATGCGGCGGTTGACTTGTCTTCAAACATTGCCACTCTTTTTTGCTAGTCAGGAGAGGGGTCGTCAAGTCGAAGAGTTGGAATGCTTAAACAAATTGAAAGGCACGTTAAAGATTTGCAATTTGCAACATGTGGGAAATTAAACAGAGAAGAAGCCAAAAGAGCAAATTTAGCGGGGAAGGCAAACCTATACGAGTTGACATTTGAATGGTCGAGTAGTGGCATAGAAGGTAACGACAACAACAACAATAACCTAAATGATGAAGATGTGTTGGAAGGCTTGCAACCTCATCCAAATTTGAAAATTCTAAGGATTGAGAACTTTGGGGGTGGTAAATTCCCATCATGGTTGATGAAGATGAATAGCGGTACTAGTCTTTTGGTGGAGATTATGTTAATGGAATGCAAGAAATGTGAACAAATACCAACACTTGGGCATCTACTCTTTCTGAGGGTGGTGGAAATAGAAGGAATGGGTAATGTGAAATGCATAGGTACAAAATTCGATGGTGATAGTAATATTGAAGGTGGAGCAAGTGAAACATAGGCCTTTTTCCCATTACTGAAAACATTTTCCTTGAAATATATGTCGAACCTAGTTGAATGGATGGAGGCAGTAGTAGTGGGAGGGGAATGGTCGGTGTTTCCTTGCCTAGAAAAGCTGCAACTTCAGAGCTGTCGCCAATTGACAACCGCTCCAAGTCATTTTCCAGCTCTAAAGGAATTGGAGATTAGCTATGTATACAGCTGCAAGCCACAAGCAAATATAACAAGTGAAAAGCTAACTACTCTCACATCTCTCACTATCGAAAGCGTGTCAGAGCTTAGCTTGTTACCATTAAGGCTACTTCAAAATAATAAAAATCTTCAATCATTAAAAATTGGTGGGTGTAAGAAACTGAGGTGTTTACCAGATGGGTTACACAGTCTCATGTCTCTTGAGACAATGCATATATCCAATTGCTCTAATCTGGAGTTCATTCCAAGTATACTCGGCCTCACATCCCTTTGCTCGTTGGAGATTAAACTTTGTAATGGGTTAAGAGTTTACCGAGTGGGCTACAATCCTACACATCTCTTGAGAATTTGAGGGTACAAGATTGTCTTAATTTGATATCATTCACAGAAGATCTGCAGGAATTGCACTCTCTTTCTAGTCTAGCGATATTACGTTGCAAAAAGTTGAAATGTTTGCCGGAGGGTCTGCACTGCCTCACCCATTTGAAGATGTTGACAATTGGTGGGCTCTGGGAGGACCTCATTTCATTCCCCAATTTCATTTCAGATTATATCCCACAACTCCACCTTCCGTCCCTTCGATATCTATTGCTGGTCGGGTGGACAGAGCTCAAGTCTCTACCCCACCAACTTCAATACCTCACAACCCTTACATCTTTGTCCATATGGGACTTTGATGGGGTGGAAGCTTTGCCACAGTGGTTTGGAAACCCTTCATCTCTTGAAAGGCTGGAAATTCAAAATTACAACAATTTGATGTATCTGCCTACAGTGGAAGCCATGCAATGTCTCACCAAATTACGACACTTATCCATTTTGAATTGTCCACTTTTGCAAGATAGATGTGCCATAGACAGTGGTTCAGAGTGGTCCAAGATTTCCCATATTCCACATCTCCAAATCAGACGGTTATTATTTCTCAAACCTTCTCCTCTTTTCTTCTCATAGTCCTATTTATTTTTGTTCAGTGTATGTGCATGTGTTCATACATCATATATAGCACACTGGACATCCCCCTAAGATGCTCAATCATCGATACCTTGGGATCCATACGATGAGTCTCAAATTTCAGTACCAAGCTCCTAATCCTGGTGATTGACGAGCCGCCGAAAGTGAACCTCAGTTGTTCTCACATGGCTATGGCAGTAGGGAAGTTCTCATACTCCTCTATCAGGTCATCGTGCATGCTATTCAACATAATGTAGCGACAACGACGATCCTTTTTTGTCAAGGCTTCAAAAGCCTCAAGGTCACGAGGGTATTGGGCCTGAGTGCCCGTACCCTCAACAGGTGCTACCATCGTAGTGATCAAATAATTGGTAAGGTCATATTCAGTCAGGAGGAAATCCATTTTTCTACGCCACATATAGTAGTTTGTGCCATCTAACTTATCAGATTGGTTTAATTTGGCTGACATGATTCTGGTTGTCATAGCTACATTGATAATACGCAAGGTTGACATTAATATTAATCGCATATTATTTTATCTTATTCGGAATTCAATTTAAAATTATTATCCCTTCCTACTCATCAAGATCGAAAAATCGCATAGCTCCTAATCATCTCCCAATTGAGTAGATTGGGAATACAATTATAAATTAATATTCTGAACAAAATTTCTCATGAAATTAATCACATCCACATCCACAAGACATAGAAATAAAACACAGGGACCCACTAAGGGTACCAAATGGACATCTCATTGAGCCTATGCTAAAATAAGTTTACAAACATAGTAGGCGGCGCGCAAACACATCCTTTTACATGGCTTCCCAAAATATAAATTACATGTCCATAAAGAATCCTATTACAATTGATCTACAAATATCATAAATAAATAAGGATGCCGTGCCACGAACTATGTAAGGGAACTTATTTTATCAATCATAATCAAACAAACATAAGCTCATCAAAAGAGTTATCCATTTCAAGATTCTATCCATCTCCTAAACTAATATGCTAGCACATAAACATATAAGATGGCCTTTGATGGATAAAATAATACACTCAACTCATGTAGGAGTGTTATAAAAGTCTCACAAACCATGGCGGGTTAAATTAAATATTGGCGGCAACAAAATTGCCCAATATTTCCACAGAAATTAAGCCAAATATTTAATTAAGTTGATTTTAGAGATAATGTCTAAAGAAATTACATTGCACAAGCCTCCCAATGGTCACAAATACTCCCAAGAATGTATAAAAAAGCTATAATAAGATTTTGGAATTTTTCAGAATTAAAATAAATAAATAACAGAATTTTTATTTAATTTTTAAAGCTCATATTAAAAGGTATAAATTATGAAAAATATCCAGAGACTCATATTTTTGACACCTCCAGCCTAGAACAGTCCCAAAATATCCCAAAACAATTCACAAAAAATTTCAGAATTTTTGGTTAAACTAGTGGCCCCACTTGCTTAAAATATCAATTCATAAAGGCCATTTTTAATCAAAAAATTAAAATAAATATTTCTGGAAGTCCAAAAAATTTTAAAAAATTCTCAAAAAATATGAAATTGAATTTTGAGCACACTGGAAAAAACGGGGAATAAATCGAAGTCCGGATGAGCCCTCACGCGCCGCTGCCAGCAAGTGGGCGTGGCTACGGAGGATATCAGCCCAGTTAAATGCCCAGTCAGCGCCACGTCGCCAACACGTTATCAGCCACGTAAGTCGACACGTTAGCACACGCGTCATCAGCCACGTCATTGGTCAACCCGTTGACTGTTGACTTTAACCCGACCCGATAACCAGACCCGGTTTTGACAAGACCCACTGACCCGGTCAACCTGCCACGTCATCATGACGTCAGCCGCTACGTCAGCTATGACGTCATTGCCACATGGCCCCTGCTGTGTAAGTAAGAACGCGCCATGTGGCAGCGGTGTTTAAATTTTGAGGAATTGAGAGCGTCAAGCGCCCTCAACGGAGCGTGGACGGCAGGCCTTCCCGGCCTCCGTTGGCCACCGGACCACCCATGTTTGAATCGTCTCGGCCTCCTGAGCACGATGATGGGGTCTATTTGTCCAACCGAGATCACGATATAGGGCGTTGCACTACCACAGCCCCTTCGCGTGACTGGGATTGGTTTTAGGTTACTGTTCATCGTTCCCATTAATCTCTGGTTCTCCTCCGCGCACCCTTGTGCGAGGCAAACTTCCCGAGGCTATTTCGGGAGCTACAGACACCCGTTTGATGCCCATGAGGTACCGTTGCGAAGCTTGTACGACGTAGTTTCTTAATATATAAATTAGAAAATTTATTACTGATATTTAAATGTCCAAAAAGTGGCATAAAGTAGGCGAAAAATGCCTTGGAACGCAACTAAGGCTTGCGTTTTCTCTCAATCCGACCGTCCAAATTCGTTCAAATTTGACATGGATGATCCTCATACATGTAAGAATACATCCATGCCATTATTTTTGAAAAAACAAGCAATTTTTGCAGACCCAAAAAATGGACCTTAGAGAGAGAAAACGTGAACCATATAGGCGAATCAATAGGCCTCACACGGCTCTGATACCATTGTTCGGTGTATGTGAATGTGTTCATACATCACATATAGCACATATGCAATTAATATATCGGGTTAGGAAGGTCACTAACCTTAATGCGGAATAAACCCGATGCAGATGCCAACGTCCTGTCATTACGAGCCTCTGTGCACGTTCCTCTGTTTTCGCAGTCTAGAGAATAACCACAACGAGCTATTCCCAATCCATTCACAAACCCACGTCCAAGGAGCTCCAATGGTGATTCTCCAAGAGAGAATTCTAGTGAGAGAGTTAGAGAGAGTAGTAGGAGGAAGATCACACACATACACTTTGTGATAGCTACTCCCTTATAATGATAAGGTAGTTATCATCTCCTATGGGACTCATCCCATTATCCCACCTTAATAGGATTAGAGCCTGATTTGAATAAGGGACTTATCCCTATCCCATCCAAATGGGAATTCAAATCAGGTTGGACCTCCTGCCCACAATGGGCGGATATGGATTGGGCTAAAGCCCACCCCAAAAGTCTAACAATTTTAAAATTTACCACTTGCTTCATTTATTCTTCTCTACTCTCACTTGCCTTTCCCTTCTTTTCAATTCTGTTAATTACCATAAATCTCATCTTTTTAATTACCAATTTATTAGGGAAAGGAAAAAGAGTCTAATAACTGTATTTTGGTGGTTTAATTTCTTACAAATATTACAAATTTATAGTGCCAAAATTTATAAATTTTAGTGTCAAGAATAGATGGATTGAGCAAACTGAATAGAGATCTTGACCATACAAGATAGGCCAACTGCAAATGCCTCTAGCAGTTCATATTTTAATTGTAGTGCCAAAAATGTACAACATTGTGTTTAATTTATTTTCCTCCCGAACTTATCAAGATTCTATATATTACTTCTTGCAGGTGACTTTCTCAACACTTTGATGGTATAATTCTTGGGGTCATGCCTTGATGTATCTGCATTCTGCAAAAGCAATGCAATGCCCATATTCCAACTATCTCAACACTTGGATGGTATATATAATTCTTGGTGAGTACAATCAATAAACCTTTATTTATTATTAAAACCGAGTCGAGTCGGTTTTTCTCTTTTCTTAGGTGAGACATTTTTTCCGTTAACTTATTTGGCTTTTTTCCCCCCTGTTATATATATATATATATATATACCATTGTGACCCAGGAAGAGATGCAGAAAAAGAAGCAGTTGATAAACAATATTCAAAACTTAATATAAATAATAAAAACACAAATAAATGAAAATTCAAAGTTTCAATTTATAAATAAAAGTTACATATAAACAAGTAAAACTTACAAGAAGTAATACTTGGAGAAGACGAACTCCTAGGCTGAGGGGGTAACACTCAAAAGGGTTCGGAGAAGTTTACAGAGAAGGGAAGGGGAAGTAAACTCTGAGTTTTCAAATGAATTCTACTTCCCTTAAATAGGAAGAGAGAAAGCATTTAGCATCCGAAGCTAATGATAGCTTCACATGACAACAGTTCCGGAATAGTTTTGGGTGTCGGTCACATGATCAACACTTGAGTTTTCTTTTGACTTTCAACACTGCTACAGTGTCAAATAGTGACGACTTTTACTGTAGCAATAATGAAAAGGTTGATTCTTTTGTCACGCGAGAATCCTTTCGGCGCCTGACGAGTTTGGGCAACCGTGTGGAGACAAATCCACTTTCGGTGCAAAGTTCTGAAAGTTTAATCCCGTATGGAGACAAATCCATTAACGGGGAAAGTTACAGTAGCTACCCTAAAAACCCTGTAGGACTAAGATATCATCTTCATCAAGTTCTGCTTCTGAGGACGGAGAATCTTCATCTTCATCATCATCATCCAGTTCTGAGGCAGCAGCCAAAAGTTGCTTCTTCAATTCTTTCTTTGAAGTTGATGGGGCAATAGATAGTTGATGCATGATCTTATTTTTATCTAAAAGAGTTCTTGCCGCATCAGCTGAGCCTGTGCTACAAATAGTAGGATGCTGTTTGAACCAATTCTGAATTTTTTCAGGTTGAATATGATCTGTTAATGAATTATCCCACCATTTAACATAAAAGTTTCTGATCAATCGAGGAACTCGATTAGTTTGACGAAAATCGTATTTCCAGTACATGGTCCAAGCCAACCTAAAATTTCCAAAAAATAATAACATTTTAGAATGATGGACCTGAAGAGGAGGAGGACGGATTTTTTCTTGAAAGATCTGATACCCTTCAAGGATGATAGGAGGGAAGATTTCTGGTATAGGACCAAATAAATCCCACCAATCATGAGTCCAGTTTGGAACGTTGAGGGTGAAGCTTTTATCAAAGAAAAGCATCCATGTATGACGGAAGTTTTTATTTTGAAAATAAAAGGTGTTATACCAGGCATGATGGTAGTCAACATAGTTAAAACAAGGTGGCTGGAAGTTTGCAGAAAATTTTCTAGGTCTGATGGGATCCTGACCCCATTCAGCGATTGATATGAACCGAAGAATTCGGCAAGTCGAATGTGTTATGAGAGTTTTATCAGTGTTATCAAAATGATGTTTGAAAACAGCTGATTTGGTATCCATTAAAATAAATTCATAAAATTTTTGAGTTTTGCTAAATTCAGTAGTAAAATAGTGAAATTTTTTCGAAAATAAATTTTCTGCAGTTTCAATCGGCCCCATACCTGCAAATTCTAGTTCCATAGGTATGATGTCGATATACTCAGTTTTCTGAAAATATCTTGATTTTAAAGGAGCAGCATCAGACTGCTCAGTTTTCAAATTTTTTGAAATAGCTGCAGTGGGGTTTTCTACCACACTCTTTTTTGATGAAGTTGCTCAGCAAATGTTTGATGTCGAACAACTGCTGAAGATGTACCCATTTCTTCAGAGAGAGATAGATACTGTTCTGGTGAATATTGTTTACAGGCTATGCTTTGCTCAGCCCATCTTTCTGGAGTGCTTTTTGGGCATAATTGAAGAGTTTCATCATCGGCAAGATCTGCCCATGACCTAGTTGATCTGGTAGATTTTCCTGGGACAGTTGAAGAATAGTAGTCTGTAGTAGTTATGAGAGCAGTTGATTTGTCTAAATTTTTCTGCTGTGGTGGCCTGCCGCCACCTCTTCCTTTAGGAGGCATTGGATCGATCTCCCTGGATGAATTCTCTAGTTAGGAAGTCTGGAACAGAGTTCGTTTCTCCCTTAATATATTCTATGTCAAAATCAAAAATAGATAATATTGCCTGCCATCTGGCGAAAATATGTTTTGATGCCAGATTTTTTACATCCTTTTGTAAAACTGATTTAGCCGCCTGGCAATCAACGCGGACTAAAAATTTTTGGTTTAGAATATCACTTTGGAATTTTGTAATGCATAAAACAATTGACAAAATTTCTTGTTTAATAGTTGAATAGTTTTGTTGGGCAGGGTTCCAGGTACCAGAATGATAGCGAACAATTTTTTCCTTAGTATCTTCCTTTTGTAATAAGATTCCTCCAAATCCTACCCCTGAGGCGTCAGTCTGGACAATCTTAAAGGCTTTCGGATCAGCTATACTAAGACACTTAAGCCTAGGAGCTTGCTGTTTAATTGTTTTAACAAGTTTAGTATGCTCATCTGTCCAAGCTGGAGGATCTTTCTTAAGTCTTTTGCTAAGAGGGGCACAAAGTTGACTTAAGTTAGGAAAGAAATCTGAGATATAATTCAAACATCCCAAAAATCTTTGGAGTTGAGTTTTATCCTTGATAACATCAGGGAATTTATTAACAAAATCAATTGACCGTTCAATTGGTAAGATAGTTCCATGATGGATATTATTTCTTAGGAATCTAATCTTAGTTTTGAATAATTCTATTTTCTTGGCAGATAAAACCAATCCTTTATTTTTGATTATATGGAAGAATATATTAAGATGCTTCCAGTGTTGTTCTATGGAGCTAGAAAACACTAATACATCATCAATATAGACTATGATGAAGTTAACATATGGAGTAAAAATATCGTTCATGATATTTTGGAATTCTGATGGAGCGTTTTTTAATCCAAATGGCATAACGTTCCATTCGAAATGCCCAAAAGGAACTGTGAATGCAGTTTTGTATTTATCTTCTTCATGAACTTGAATTTGCCAAAATCCAGATTTCATGTCAAATTTTGAGAAGATTTTTGCATTTGCTAGTCTTTGGATTAAATCCTGTTTGTAGGGCAATGGGTACCTAATCCATTGCAATACATCATTTAAAGGCTTATAGTTAATTACTAATCTAGGTACTCCTCTTTCAATTTCTGAAGCTTTTTGAACATAAAAAGCAGCACAGCTCCAAGGGGATTTACTTGGTCTGATAAGCTTTTTCTTAAGAAGATCTTTAATTTCTTCAATACAGTGTTTTAACAGTTCTTCTTTCATTTGGATTGGCCTAGCCTTTGTTGGTATATTATTTTCATTAAAATCCTTAATATAAGGAAGTTTAACAATATGTTTGTTTCTTTCCCAGAAAGCATTAGGATGCTCAGAACAAACTTCTGATTCTAATTTCTTTTGGAAAGCAACAATTTCTTGTTGAACTATTCTGTTATCTAATTGTTCCTCTATTTTCCTATGAGCAATCTCTTTTTTGAGAAAGAACAACTGATTAGTCTTTCTTTCTATGACATTGAGTTCTGGAAAAATTGATAATGTTTTCAAAAGATTTAAATCTTTCAATTGTGGAGGACTAATGAATTGGAAAACTATTTGTTTTTCATTTACATTAGTATAAACTCCATGATTATCAACTTGAAAGGGTTGTATTAAGTTTAAAAATGGAGTCCCTAGAATTACATTTTGTCCAATATTCTTGACAAGAATGAAGGGTGTTTTAAGACAAACACCACTATTACAGACATGTGCATTTGTTAGTTTATAATTGATAAGAAGTTTACTACCATTTGCAGTATTTAATTTTTCTTTGGTAGTTTCAAAGTATTTGATAGGGATTAATCCTTCCTGTATATAGTTAAGATCTGCACCAGAATCGATTAATGCTATGGTATCAAGTTCAAATTCTTTGTTTATTATGATAGTTAGTCTGACATGCCACTTTTGATAATTAACACGAGTTATAAGATTAATATAAGGATCATCTTGCTGCTCAGAATCTGATTCTTCTGGCTCATCCTCATCTATTGGGGATGGAAACTTAGAAGAAGAAGCTTTATCTTGGATTTTTTGGAGAGTAAGTTTAGTGACTTTTAATTGTAAATCATTAATATCTTTTTCACTAGTTTCTTTTAAATCTTTCAATTCTTTACGAATTTGAATGACTTCTTGTTGTAAGTCGCTTATGGTAACGTTTTTATCTTGCTTATTGCTTTTAAACCTATCAAAAATTTCCTTTAAATCATAAGAAGTTTTGGTAGTATTCTTATGTTCATGTTCAAGATTTTTCCTTAGTTTAGTGAGATAATTCTTTCTTTTTATAGGATCATCAATCTCATCAATTAATTCTATAAGAATATCTTGTTCCTTGGTAATTATGTTAATACATTTACAATTTTCTCTAATTCCTTCTTCAGATTCACCAGGATTTTCATCCTCTTCTTCTGAAGAATATATTTCATCAACTTGGAGTCCTTCTTCTTCTTCTATATCAGAATAGAGTAGAATACTCTCAAGTTGTTGTTTAAGTTTGTCAGACACACTTAATTCATTTATCTTTTTCTTTACTGGACAATCCTTGGCAATATGGCCCATTCTTCCACATTTATAGCAAGGTCCAGTTGATGTGTTAGAAGAAGATGATGGTTGTAACCATTTATTTACAAAGTTTTGACCAGGTTTCTTAGTTCTGGCGTTTCTTCTAAAAGGTTTTCTTGTAGAAGTAGATTGAGTGGTGGTAGTCGTATTATTCTTAACATTTCTTTTCTTGGCTTTCTTTTCTTTCTTTTTAGCCTTTGTAGAAGGGGCTAGAGATTGAGAAGAGATACCAAATTGTTCACAGAAAGATCCTAATTCTTTCTTTCCTTCTTTTCTGTCTTTCTTTTCTTGTTGTCTAAGTTTATAATCAGTACATCTAGCAATGCCTTCAGCTTGGATAGTACTGATTAAATCTCCATATGTGAGATCATCATATGGGATAGTTCCATTATTTTGTTCCCTAAGTTTAGTTCTAACTTTATCTCCAAAATGAGTTGGGAGACCAGCCAGAAATTTTTCTTTCCAAAACATTTGGCTGCAATCTTCTCTCATCATGACTTTGGTGAGGAAGATATCTTTATACCATCTAAAATCTTCAAGTTTGGGACATTTTAAATTAGTCAAAAGATCAGAATCTTTATCTTTAAGTTTAGATGGATCACCAATAAAATGTTTAGTTATGGCGAAGATTAAGGTTGCAACTGCATCCTGGATATCCTCTCCATCCTCATTTTTAATGGCAATTCCAAGTCTATCAGTTTTAACAGCAGTTAAAATTGTGTCTCTTTTGGTTTGGTTAAGATAATGATCCCACCAGCTTTTTAGTTGACCAGTAAATCCAGATACTAATGCTTGAGCAATAGTGTGATCTGAGGTGTCTGGATTTTTGGTTTTATAAGCTGTGCAAACCATAGTCATTTCTTGAAGTGTATTTATAATGTGATATTCAGTTTTATTATCTATGTTCCATTCATAGATAATTCCTCCTTGATATGCAGCCTGATGGAAAGATCCTCTTTCTTCCATAGCCATATCAGGGAAGGTAATCCTTGGATAAAAACTTCTTAGAGGTTGAGCATTATTATAAATTTTATTGACTTCTAAGTGATTCTCTTCTGGAAGAAATCCTTCCTGCTCAGAATCAGTTTCCTCATTTACTCTATCTAATACCGCAACGGTCTTAGAAGTAGTTGGTCTAGAAGCTTGAGCAGGAGTATCTGGAACTACCGTAGTTCCAATTGTTTCCTCAATCCCTTTAAGTTTTCTGTCTATTATTTCAAAAATGTCTCTTGATAATTCTTTATTATATTTCTTAGGAATTTCATGAGGCCTGAACAGAGGAGTTTCATCTGCCTTTTTAGGAAGATGTTCATTTTTCTGGACCAGATTCTCAACACGAGACAGTTGATCACCTATAGTTTCCAGATATTGATTGGTAAAATTAATTTGTTCACTTATTTTATTATTATCTTTCTTATAAGGGGAAGCTACAACAGTAGATCCTCTTACAGGAATCTCAAATTGTTCCATGGGAGGATGAATAGACTCCCTGGTGGTATTTGGAGATACCTGCCAAGATTTAGTTGTTTTAGTCAAAACATTTAATTCCTTTTTACTTTCATAAATCTCAAGCCACTTAAAGAAGCCTATTTGAAATTTATGAACATTCATATAATTATAATAAAGATCTCTTAAAAGTTCAGTTTCATCTTTGTTATATCTTTTAAAATAAGCTTTTCTAAGTTCACGATTTCCTTTACTCATAAAATCTTCATTTAAGAGAGTCTTATTAATTTCAAAATTTTTCTCTATAACATAGAGTTGTGGATCCTGAACTTGTGAATATGTTGGTGACATATTTTCACTTTCAGTCTCCTCATTTTTATCTTCTGAAGGAGTGGTAGTATAATAAGGTTGAGGAATATCTGAATTCCGTACTCCAGATAGATCTGGAATCCTTTGTTCAAATATCCTAACTGGGACAGAAGATGTAGAGGATCTAGCATCTTCTACTGGGACCCTATTATCAGTTGGTGGAAGTCTAAAGGAATTTCTCCTTTTATTGAAGCTAATTCCTACACTTCCATCGCTATATTCTACCATTCTTCTTATCCTAGAAGTTGCAGTTTCAGGTTGTTTAGGCGGAGGAAGCACTTTATTGAGCTTCCATTCGTCTGGAAAGGTTAGCTCATTCCAAAGTATTTTCTTAGGAGTTATAAGTTCACCATGGTTCTTATTAGCATTGGTTTGTAAGAGAAGGGTTTCTCCTATTTTAGATTAGGTTTTGGCCTTATGGTCTAAAAAGGTGGTGAAAACCTTATATCTAATTCTGGAAAGAATTATGATAGGATGTGTTCCTTCCATAGTTTCAGAGTTATGAACCTGTAAGTTCAGGGTAAGAGTATGCAAAATGTTTGCATCCCTAAGACTTACACTGAAGTTAGGAAAGCAGTTGAAATAAACAGGACCATCATGAAGGCCTGCTTCAATTCCTCTTAACATAGATTTTTCAAAGTTTAGTAGTCGACAATCCCTTAATGCCTCAAGGTCTTAAAACTCTGAGAGCTGGGTCAGTGCAAATATTGCACACCAAGTTGACAGGTTTCACATGGGCTTTTGAAGATTGCCCTTGTGCCGCTATTAACTGGTCAAGCTTTTGAGACAGAGCCTCAACTTATTTATTTGCCAAAACTTGGGTGTCCACATCATAAATACCGCCCTTTTTGGGAGGCGTTTTCTTCACTAACGCATCATCACGGTTACCAAAATACATTGAGGCCATGTGGAAAGAATCCTCACTCAATGCTTCAAATAAAGCCCACATTTCATCCTCACCTTTACTTAAAATAGCTCCCCCACAGGCAGATTTCACAGTCTGCGTGTCACTCTCAGTCAAACCTCTAACAAAAGACTCTATGATTTGCCACTTAGGTACATCATGATGGGGGCATAATCTAAGAAGCTCTTTCATTCTTTCCCAGGCTTCATGAAAAGATTCCTGTTCATGTTGGACGAAGTTTGTTATACGTCGTCGCATTTGGTGAGTTTTACCGACAGAGTAAAATCTAGACAGGAATAACTTTTGGAGCTGTTCCCAAGTAGTGATAGGGACAGGGGTTTGGAGAGTACAAAGCCAGTGTTTGGCCTTATCTTTTAAGGAAAGCGGGAATAAAAACAATTTCAGGGATTCAGGATGGAAACCCTGAATTCGAATAGTAGAACATATCCCTAAAAATTCCTGCAAATGGTCATATGGGTTTTCTCTATCTAACCCATAAAACGTAGGAAGCATCTGAATGGTAGCATGCTTAATCTCATAGATGAGATTCTCAATGTGCGGGATTTGGATACAGGAGGGTGGATTAAAACTATTGGGCATGAAGTGATCCCTAAGAGTTTTAAGACCTTGAGG
>JAESVK010063421.1:1182-17317 GCA_017140935.1 Hamamelis virginiana
CCAATTTTAGAAGACAGTTCGTAAAACTGACCTTTGGATTAGATGCTTCCCTTCTGTATGTCATGCCTGCAAAAATTCACAGTGATCTGACGGTTGGTTTTTGAAATATGCCATTGTGAAAATATGCAACTTATTTGTTCTTGAAAAAATCACCATTTTTCTTAACGTCAGTTATTTCAAAAACCAACCGTCGGATCACTGTGATTTTTGGCAGGCATGACATACAGAGGGGGAACATCTAATCCAACGGTCAGTTTTACGAACTGTCTTCTAAAATTATAGATATGGAGCCGTCCTTGCATAACCTTATGCAAGGCCGGCCTTATAATAGAA
This sequence comes from Hamamelis virginiana, assembly GCA_017140935.1. Classification (NCBI taxonomy): domain Eukaryota; kingdom Viridiplantae; phylum Streptophyta; class Magnoliopsida; order Saxifragales; family Hamamelidaceae; genus Hamamelis; species Hamamelis virginiana. The sequence continues at coordinate 1,516 of JAESVK010063421.1, forward strand.
TGACTGTATATATATATATATATATATATATATATATATATATATATATATATGATCAAGTCAGCATTTGCTGACTTAGCCAAAATCAGCAAACATTCAAATAGTCGTTGGATCTTGATCATGTGATTGATGATCTAGGCCACTTGAGTGATCTAAAGGTCATGTAAGTATTTGCTGATTTTGGTTAAGTCAGCAAATGTTGACTAGATCATAACTCTCTCTCTCTCTCTCTCTATATATATATATATATAGCAATGATCAAGTTATCATATACTTATATAAGTTTATGTAAGCATGAAAACAGTAGATAATTGTTAGATATTGTTTTAAAAAACTAACCCTTGGTTAAATATTATACTTATGTATGTTATGCATGCCAAAATCACAATGATCCAATAGTCGATTTATAAAATACAAACTGTGAAAAACTATGACTATAAGATCACCGTGATTTTTAGAAACCAACCGTCAGATTTGAAAGAATACAATGGAGATTCGCAGCGGAAGCGTGAAAGACAAAAACTTTCCATTGTATCATCCCTTTTATCATCATATAACCATGTAAATTCAAAGGAGAACTATAACAAAAGTAAAAACTTACTTTGATAGCCTTTTGCTCGCAAAATGCTAAAGCCCCAAACGTATGGAAGCCTCCAATAGTATCCACACAAGCCTAAAAACCCACGAGCTTTTCTTCAATGGAGTCTTGCACTTGGAGGTGGAAGATAAAAGAAGATAGGAAGAGAGACAGAGACGGGAAAACGACTAGGGGTTAATGAGAGTGCTAACTTTTTTTTGCCCTAGTTTCCTATTTATATAGAAAAACTCATAAACCCTAATCTAATTAGGGTTTCTAATTAAATGTGCTTAAATTGCATATTAGCCCCAAACTTTAACAATTAATATTTAGAAACCCCACTAGTTTCTAAATTTGGGACTTACCTCTCTCAAACACTTGTCGATATCACTTAAGCTCTTATATGTGTGACCTATTGGGTTCACTCCAACCCAGTAGTGGAATAAGACACCTAGTGCTCACCAAATTGAACTCTTTCCATTTTAGGGTTAAATTAGAGCTCTTCCAATTTTGCCCTTAGGGTTAAGTACCCTTAGGCCTTCACTAGTCATGAGTGAAATCTAGCAATATATCATGACATACCTTAGGTTGAGTGAAGGTATAAATCAAATGAATCATTCAGGTACATTTTAATCCTTCATCATACAATGCCCCGATCAAGTTACTCGGATATGGAAAACTGTTAAACTCTATCTTGATTACTAGTAACTATTCCCAAAATATCAACTCAAGAGGAAAAACCAAGAAACTCTTTCCTTAGTTTCCTAATGCATTGGCCAGTGACTTTATTGAATTATATCTTTAAGAATATCACTAAGCATTCCCTCTCTTTACTGAGAGTGATGGATTCCATATTGTACACTCATATGCCTCTTTGCATGACTTACTAGGGCTAATAAGTACCTTTACAAATCCATGGCTAGGACATGTATTTAGTACCATCAAACCCTAACAACTCATACACAAGACAGCTATGGTGCCTCAGGTCTAAGGATTACCAAATATGGATGTAACTATGAGATGCTATTGACAAGCAAGTAAAACTCCATTAGCATACTCATCAAATGATCACGTTCAATGAACTTGTTCTCTAACAAGCACCCACAAGTTTACAATAGTGTCTCTACACAAATGATTTGAGACCAACCATCCTCCCAATTGAGTTATTATAACTTGCGCTAATCTAACCGGTTAATTAATGCCCAATTGATAAACCTATGACTAAGAACTTTTAGGTAATAATATATATAAGTCTCATTTTCTCAACTCTTTGAGTTATTATATCTTCAAACATATTAGCCTTGGACTTTACCATGAACAGAATATAAATAAAACATGATAAATAAAATGACCTTTTTAATTAATTTAAATTAAATAAATGATTGTTAATATCCCTAAACATCATCTCTATGATTGGCCTTTAGGGTATAAATCTAACAATCTCCCACTTACACTAAAGCCAATTTCCCATGTATCTCATACCCATCTTCTCAAGATGCCGCTCTAAGCTTTGCTGGGTAATAGCCTTAGTAAGTGGATTTGCAACATTATCTACAGAAGGAGCCCTTTGAATGTAGATATCTTATCGGGTAATAATATCTCTAATCACATGGAAACGCCACTCAATGTGTTTGGATTTCTGATGAGACCTTGGTTCCTTGACCTTAGCAATAGCCCCATTGTTATCACAGTACAAAAGCATAGGTGACTCGATGGTAGGAACTACTCCTAATTCTATAATGAACTTCTTGATCCAAACAGCTTCTTTGGCAGCTTCTAAAGCGGCAATGTACTTAGCTTCTATAGTGGAATCCGCTGTAGTATCTTATTTACAACTCTTCCAACTAATAACCCCACCATTTAAGGTGAACACATATCCAGATGTAGACTTCCTATCATCTGTATCATATTGAAAGTCTGAATCCCTAAATCTATCAACTCTAAACTCTCCTCCTCCATAGACAAGAAATAAATCTTAAGTCCTTATCAAGTACTTAAGGATATTCTTGACTGCTATCCAATGCTCCATGCCTGGATTAGACTGATATCTGCTAGTCACTTACAGCATGACTTATATCAGGTCTTGTACATAGCATAGCATACATCAAACTCCCTACTGTTGAGGCACAGGGAACCTTGCTCATTTGTTCTATCTCCTTATAATTTTTTGGGCTCATACTCTTGGAGAGATGAATTCCATGTCTAAAAGACATCAGACCTCTCTTGGAATTCTCCATTCTGAATCTTTTCAATACTTTATTTACATACAATGATTGGGAAAGTCCAAGTATCCTCCTTGATCTATCGTTATAAATCTTTATACATAGTATAAAAGATACTTCTTCCAAATCTTTCATGGAAAAGTGTTGCGAGAGCCAAAATTTAATTGATTACAACATTCCTACATCATTCTTAATGAGTAGAATATTGTCCACATAAAGGACAAGAAATGTGATCACACTCCCACTAACTTTTTCATATACACATGGTTTATCCATGTTTTTAATGAAATCAAATGATTTGATTGCTTCATTGAACCAGATGTTCCAACTACGAGAAGCTTGTTTAAGTCTATAAATGGACCTCTGTAGCTTGCACACTTTGTGGTCATCATCACTGGATATAAAACCTCTAGGCCGCTCTATGTAAATCTCTTCCTCAATCATGCCAATGAGAAAAGTGGTCTTTACATCAAATTTTCATATCTCATAGTCATAGTGTGCTGCTATAGATAACAAGATCTTGATGGATTTTAGCACAGCTACTAGCGAAAAAGTTTCTTCATAGTCAACTTCTTGCCTTTGCTTGTAAAATTTTGCCACTAACCTAGCCATGTAGATCTCTACCTTTCCATCCGAGCCTATCTTCCTTTTGTAGACCCATTTTCCATATCTTCTTGTTGTTTCTCTAAGCATGTTCCAATCATCTTTTAACCTTTAGAATGGATGACCCTCACATAATAGTTTCTTGGGCCATGCATTTCTAGTTAAGTCAAGCCCACCATTCATGCACAAGTGTGGTGAACGTTACAATGTACACCTCAAATAATAGTTTCTTGGTGCACACCGGCTTCTCGCCTCATGATATCTCATACGATAGGGTAGATGGGATCCCCAAGAATGAGCATGCTCTTATATATCTGTAGCCAGGATGCCCAAATCAAAGACCCTACCTAATCCTATAATGGTGGAAGGCTATGATAAGACATTCATAATGGCTCGTGACTACAATAGTGTCTCTACACAAATGGTTTGAGACCAACTATCCTCCCAATCGAGTTAGTATAACCTGTGCTAATTTAACTAGTTAATTAATGCGCAATTGATAAACCTATGACTAGGAACTTTTAGGTAATATGTACTTGATATATATAAGTCATTGTGATTTTTGGTATGCATGACATACATTTGAAGAATATGTATTCCAACGGTCAATTTTCCAAAATTTCCATCTTACATTGACTAAAGGCCAAGTCTTATGTGTGGACGTCCTCATCAAAAAAGAACTCTACAAGCATATGCTGACTAAATCGAGACTGTATATATATACACACAACTTATATTCTACTAGTCTATATACTACTTTAATTAAAAGTCCAAGTGTTAGAAAGTTTTTTATTCACTAAAATACTCTCATACTAAATGGTAATGATATTTCTACCCTTCTACAATTTTAATTACTCAAAATTCTTTTAACTTCTTTTTTAAGAGTTATCTTTTTAATTAGTTTCTTATTCTAAATAATGTTGGAAAATGTTATTGGCACTCTGCTATTAGCCATTTGTACTCCACCTTTTTAGTTTTATGCATTGAATGACACAAATGACCCTTATTTTAAAGCTTATTTTTTCCGTGCACATGAGAAACTCACCTGATCTTTGTCGAGGCAACTGCAGAGCATATTTTGAAAAAACGACCATTAGATTAGATTCCCCATTTATGAGTATCATGTTTGTAAAAAATTACAGTGATCCAACGGTTGTTTTGTTCTGTTTTTTTGTTTTTTGTTTTTTTTTTTTTTTTTTTGTTTTTTTTTTTTTTAAAAAAATTTAAAAAATTATGAAACTATGATATAAAAAAGTCACATTTTTTCATTCTGACATTTTTCAAAAACCGACGGTTGGATCACTATCCAGACATTACATTCATAAAAGGGGAATCTAATCTAATGGTCGTTTTTTCAAAATATGCTTTGCAACTGCCCCAACAAAAATCGCCTTGTATTACTGTACATTAGGTGTGGTTTCACATATGTACAAGAGAAATAAGCTTTGAAATAAGGGGCATTAGTATCATTCAAAGCATCAGGTGTGGTTTTTTAAAAACCGATTGTTGGACACTGTGATTTTTGGCAACCATGACATTCATAAGATGATTATTTTATCCAATGGTCATTTTTTCAAAATACATTCTGAAACTGACCCTACAAAAATGCACCTTATATTAAAACTAAGGGTGGAGCGTGGATTTGGAGCGCAAATAGCGTTGTCCATAATTTTACTATTATCCATTCTTTATCAAGTATTTTTAATTGTATATGATATTTTTCAAAATGTATTTTAGTTATATATATCTTTTATATTATATTATGTTGTATATATAGAGTAATTTTCTTATGAGCACTTGGTTTTTTAGTCAATGTAAGATAGAAAGTTTGGATATGCATGATATTTTTTACTCCATTCTATATCAGAGTCTAATTTTGATATTTTAACATTGGATCACCGTGATTTTTGGTATGCATGATATCTAAAAAAATTTATGAGGACTTCCTTATGCTTAAAGGATTGGGACTGTTTATACTATTTAGTAATTATAAAAGTTTTAATGTTTGGAAAAAAATTTTGATTCGCTAAAATACCCCCATACTAAATATTAATGACACTTTTACCCTTGTACAATTTTAAATAATCAAACTCTCTTTAGCTTCTTTCTTAACAATTCCTTTTTTTTATAAAAAAAAAAAATTTAAATAATTTTACTATTATCCACCTCTATGAGAGATCAATTTGTGCCACGGGCAAAGTTTCCAGCATTGTTGTTGCTGTAACTTGAGATTTAAGTGTGTGCCATAAAGAAATAATCCATATAAGATAGGTGGAGTTTTCAATATTATTTACTGCACAACTTATGCACCAGCAAGCAAATTGAGATTCCATCAATAGTCTAAAATGAGTCTTGATCTTATCGGCTATATCTTATTTTAATTAAAATCAGCTAAGAACACAAGCCCTTGGATTCTCATTCACTTAATGGACGATTCATCTCAAGATTCCAATCCAATGGCTCAAGGGTCTTAGCTAATTTTAGTTAAAATGAGGTATCCCTCATAAAAACATTTTTCGTCTAAAATTGAAAGGTCATTTTTCTAATAAAAAAAAAACATTAAACGTTTCTTAAATAAAAATGAAAATGTATGTCCCAATATATATATATATATATTAGGAGTGTTTTTCTATGTTGACTGTATAACCTTTTTTACAGGAGAAAAAGGCTTCATGGGAAGCTATACATGAGAGATCCATTTCGATTATTGTGGGCCCACAGTGCTTTTCATGGACCTGGACACAAGTCGGCCCATACAAGAAAACAAAACTTATGGACCCAAAAAAATAAAATAAAAAAAGTTTCCACAAGTGCAAAATCAACGCAATTTCACCCCTTAAATCAATAGAAGCTATCCAATAAAAGATCATTTTCAAAGCTTCGGATGCCATGCTATTGTGCTAATGTGGAAGTCCCCTATTATATTTGTTGTATTATATAATATAAGAATTAGATTTTCCTGGTTGCTTGTTTTACTATTATTTTGATCTCGTTTTCAAAATACTATTATGAGTCGAATTTTGTGTCAAACCGACTGCTGGATTAGATTCATTTCTTATATATATCATGCATGCCAAAAATCATAGCGATCTAACCATCGGTTTTTAAAATATATCATTATGAAACAATTATTATAGGAAAATGCTAAAGTTCCCGTATAAGGTTTCCGTATACTTTTTTCATCTGATGTGGTATAGTTGCCATGTCATTATATTGGAAACACCCAACACATTGAAAACATCATAGCACAATGAAAATACAGTGAAAATACCTAAGACGGTGAAAACATCCTAACACAGGGAAAATGTCTAACACGGTGAAATATCATAGCACAGTGAAAATTCAAAAAATACAATGAAAATAAAAAATAAATAAATAAATAAAGGAATTGGGTGAAAGATGTAAGGGAAACAGCTTATCGAATAGAAGATTTGGTGGATGAATACATGCTTCGCACGGCACAACATCCTCATCCCCGGGGATTCAAAGGTTTACACCATAAAGTTGTTCGCTGGATCAGAATATTAAAAATGAGCCATGAAGGCTCATGTTTGGTGGACACTGTGGATGTTTGTTTTTATTTCTGAAACCCACCTTCCTCAAAATACAATTGGTCACTTGCATATCCGCCAAGGAGCAGAAGCTCCAATAGACAGGCAGAGCTTGAAAGAGTTTAAGCAGATCCTCTGTTAACCCTGTCCAATGGAAACGTAAACTGACTAGATGTTAAAGTTGGGCAATCCAGTTTGGCACCTTGGGTAATCGTCCTTGCAAGAAAATACGTTGAAGAGATTGAAGTGGATATGAAATATGGTGTATATCCAGAATCTCATCTTCACTTGCAGACTGTAAATTCAAAGAATAAAGATGCTTCATCTTCTCAATCGATTCACATAGAAGCTTCCCGTCTTCCTTTCTCAGTTTTCCAATGCCCAACGTCCTCAACTCTCTTAACTTCATCAATTCTGCTATTAAACTAATCCCTTGATTTGCGTCCACATAATGCAGCTTCTGCAAGGCCTCTAAATACCCAACCCCTTCTTCGTGTATCTTCACTCCCTGAAGAGACTCCAAAGTATATCTAGAATTGAAGTTGTAAGAGTAGGCTAGAAGATGGCGCAGTATGTGAAGCAGATTGATCCCAAACGGTAGCACATGGACAAGGGATTTTTTCAGATCCAAAGTGTTGGAACTCATGCACAAAAATTACCTATATAAGATATAATAGATAGATATTACCACATATATTAAAAGAAAAAGTGAAGTAAGGCGGGTTGAGGTGCAGACTAGGTCGCTCTCTTTAAGGCATTTCGCGCCACCACGGATTTTATCCGATGCAGTAGTTTATAAGCACGCCTCCAGGATACAACAGCCCATCCACTCACTGTTATTTTCTCAAAGTCTGCACAACTATGAGAAGACGGAAGCTCCACACAACACCCTACTTTGCCCAATAAACTCACAAAAAACTCAAAAAAAAATCAAAGACTAGCTTATAGAAAATTAGAATAGAGGATGAATGAGTGTGAATGTGTGTTCTTGAATAGCATGGTATGACCTCTATTTATAGGTGGAGAATTTTGTAACTCATGATAATCGAATTTTAATTCTATCATAATACCAAATGGGAGGTTATGGAAGACACTAATAAAAAAATAATTGTTAGGATTTAATAAATAATTTAACTAATATATTGTAACCTCCATATGATATAAATTATATATTTTTTTGTTAAAATATCCAACACAAAGTTTGTAGGTTGTGCAGATTACCTATTGACTTTGGAAGTTTTTTAATTCTTGTACTTCTCATGCTTAAATACCTTAAGGCCCCGTTTGGATCGGGGGAATCAAGCAGCTGGAATGGAATCGGATTCCAGATCGGGTGTTTGGATGTAACTTTTGGGCCGGAATGGAATTAAGAGCTTGGAAACGGCTGGAATAAATGAGGCCCGATTCCGTTTAAAAGGCGGAATCACATTACCTTTTCGAAGATGGTATTGTGATTCCAGTCTTGGGCTGGAATGAGAAATGACCAAGCCACCCTACACACTCGACAGTCGACACTCACACACGAGAAGCAACCAAGGTTGGTCGGCCCCTCTCTGATCGTCGATCCCCGTCTCTGATCATAGATCCCCCTCTCTGATGGTCGATCCGTCCTCACGAAGTCAGAGGTGCTCTCCCACCAAGGTTCGTCTCTTCCAAGAACCCTCTCTCTCACGTCGACGTTGATAATCGGTCCCTCGCCACCGTCAGTTCGTCGGCCCCTCTCTGATCGTTGTCCCGTCCTCACCAAGTCACAGGTACTCTCCCTCTATCTCTTTCCCCAAGGGTTTAGATCCATGCCGCTAGAATCCCCGTTTTGATTCAAGTGTTGCAAGTCCAGATTTGGATAGCTTGAGGAACTTGTTGATTTTGTTGTTGGCATCAAGATGTATGTGAATGGGTTAATTTTGGCCATGGCAGTGGATGGTGGTGCTCTAAAAAGTGGATTAATTTTGCTGTTTACGCAGTGGGTTTTAATAAATGGGAGCATTTGATGAATGATGCTGTTTACAATGTGTTTGTTTGTTTGTTTGGTTTTTTTTTTTTTCAATGAATGTAACCAGTCACAAATATGCAGAAAATGGAATGAAAAATTCTATACGATCTGTTTGGTTGCCGAGAAACTTGTGGAAAAAGACAAGAAAAAATAAAACCGTATTTTGTGTTGGTTTGATTTCCTGCATCAACTCAGGTAAGTCTTGTAGAGTTGAGTGAATAAGGTTGAATCTTCCATTTTCTTGGGAACTTTTCTGCAGTTTTCATTGCAACCAAACAGAGTGTTAGGGGTAAATTTGGAAAATTATAAAAAAATTAATTTCATTCCCGTGTTTGCCAAACACAAGAAATGGAATGGACAATGATTCCAAGCCTTGACTCCGATCAGTATCCAAACACTAGTGATGGAATAAAAATCTAATTCCATTCCAGACTCCCTTGGGAATGGAATCGGATTCCATTCCACCCTCTCTGATTCCGCCGATCCAAACGGGGCCTAAATGGAATAGATTTCCCACTTCTTCAGGAACAAAATCCAGAGAAGCACCTTCAAAATCCAATGCTTTTAGAAGCTTGAAATTTGAGAAGGACGTACTCATTAAGGACTTTGGCAACTTATCACGCTCAAAAAGAAATATTAAACAGAGTGGAGAGTTGCCAATATTTTCTAAATCATTATTTGTACTGTTGTGGATAGATAAGCGCCGAGATTTTGTTTCTCTATCAAAACTCGAGTCCTTATTATCCACAACTTGATAGAAAGTCAGATCCTTCAATTTTGAAAGGATAATTTCACGTAACAAATCATGAACTCGGCAGCTTCTAGCTTTTCCAACGAAATCTACCCTTGACACTTGAACCAAACTTCCATGAATGAGCTCAGTTAAGTAATCTTCTGCAACTTGTTCCAGTGTTAAGCCTTGCTTTCCTTGTACAAAATCTTTTGCTATCCGAAGTCAAATCAGTCTCATACATCTGATAGAATAGTTCTTGGGAAGTATGCCAAAGTACATAAAACATGATTTCAGATAGTGCAGCAGCTCGTGGTAACTGAGAGAGAGAATTCTTGTGACAACTTTAAGATGGGCATTACTCTCTAACTCTGAGCCAATTCAAGGCCATTGAGAAATTTTTTCCTTTGGAACACATCCTTGCTTTTGGTTTTCAAAAGACCTCCAATAGCTACAATTGTAAGCGGCAATCCTCCACATCTTCTAACAATTTCAAAAGACAATTGTTCCAACTCTGGCGGACAACGACCCCCAAAATCAGATTGGAAGGCCTTGTTGCAAAAGAGCTCCCAGCCCTTTTTGGAGGCAACGGTTGCTGCTTGTAAACACAATCAAAAGGAGATTCTTTGCATGAAGAAGCAACATCATCAATATGCCTTTGTCATTATCAACTAAAGCACGTTTTATGGTTTCCCACAAATCTATTCCCCATACATCATCAAAAACCACAACGTACATCTTTTGTTCTAAATACTTCCTCAATTTTTCGATGAGTTGCGTCTCTTTCATCGATCGTGTGAATTCCCTCTAGGGCAGATTCTCTTCTTTCCTGACAAAACTGCATCAGGATGCTCCGAAGGACTTCATCCATTCTGTAGGATTGAGACACAGCAATCCAAGCAAGCAGTCACCGTTTGGTGGTCGTAAACTTTCTTCGCTAGTGTAGTCTTGCCCAGTCCTTTTAGATGCTCCATCTACCAACAAACTTACCAATTTATCTCTAGCATATTCAATACCCACAATTTCAGCTTCTTCAACGAAAAGGTCACCAATATTGTTTGATCCTTGCGGCAAGGAATCAAACCCATATCTTCCTCTTCTCTCATTCGCCTCACGAATTGACCTTTTGATATCTTGAATTTTAGAAGCTGCCTCATGGCTCATTTTTAATTTTCTGACAAAGTGAACAACTTTATGGAGGAAACCTTTGAATTCCCGCCAATGAGGATGTTGTGCCATGCGAAGCATGTATTCATCCACCACATCTTCTATTTTATAAGCATGTATGCATGATATAAAAATTTGGTAAAATTAGGAGCAAAATTAAAATTTGACAAAGAGCAAGCTTCTAATTATTATAAAATATGTATATAAAATTAATATTTAAAAAAGTTGAGGGTGGGCACTTGCCCCTTCTGCTCTCCATGTGGCTTCGCCCATGACTATGAGAGATCAATTTGTGCCACGAGCAAAAGCTTCCAACATTGTTGTTGCTGTAACTTCATATTGTGTTCCATGAAGAAATAATCCATCTAAGATTGGTGGAGTTTTCATATTATTTACTGCACCAACAAGCAAATTGAGATTCCATCAATAGTCTAAAATTAAAAGGTCTTTTTTCTAATAAATAAACATTAAATGATTCTTAAAAAAAATGAAAATGTATGTCCCTAAAAATATATATATTTTAGGAGTGTTTTTCTATATTGACTGTACAACCTTTTTTACAGGAGAAAAAGGCTTCATGGGAGATCCATTTCGATTATGAGAGAGGACCTCTTTGTGGGCCCACAGTGCTTTTCATGGACCTGGACACAAGTCGGCCCATACAAGAAAACATAACGTATGGACCCAAAAATAAATAAATAAATAAAGTTTCCACAGCCGGGAGTTGAACCCGGAATTTCAACAGTAGAAATTTGCCATTTGTGCTACTGTGGATTTGGTGTTATTTTTGTTGAAAATAAAATAAAATTGCTTACATTCTTCAACTAGCACAAGAGCAATATCAATGCAATTTCACCCCTTAAATCAATAGAAGCTATCCAATAAAATATCATTTTCAAAGCTTCGGATGCCATGCTATTGTGCTAATGTGGAAGTCCCCTATTATATTTGTTGTATTATATAATATAGGAATTAGATTTTCTTGATTGCTTGTCTTACCATTATTTTGATCTCGTTTTCAAAATACTAATATGAGTCGAATATTGTGTGAAACCGACTGCTGGATTAGATTCCTTTCTTATGTATTTCATGCATGCCAAAAATCATAGTGATGTAACCATCGGTTTCTAAAATATATCACTATATATGAAATAATTATTATTGGAAAATGCTTAAGTTCCTGTCTACTTTTCTCATATGATGTGGTATAGTTGCCTTGTCATTACATTGGAAACATTCAACACAATGAAAACACCCTAGCAAAGTGAAAATACTCAATACGGTTCTAACACGGTGAAACAACCTAGCACAGTGAAAACTAAAAAAAAAAAAAAAACAGTGAAAGCGTAGAAAATACAGTAAAAACATAGAAAACACAGTAAAAATGTTGGAAGAAGAAGAAATATAAAAACACAGTAAAAACACTGGAAGAAGAAGATTGGCGCCAGCATACCTGTGATTCGCCGGCAACAGTCACTGACATACATGAAGATAATTGGCGTCGACGTAGAGAGAATGCTGAGTCACTGATATGATGCATACATGAGACGAAATGCACTGATGTTGATCATATCGATGAAATCTGCGCTTCTTGAAGAGTTAATATACCTGACGGGAATAAAGAGACAGGAAATTGAACGGGACTACTAGCACCGCTCATTATTATAATTAAGAACATTACAATTTCTTAGAGTGAGATTTTTAAAATCTTATTATTGGATCAATGTGAGTTTAGGCATGTATGACTTTGCATAATAAGGTCATCTAATCCAACGCTAAGTTTATCAAAATATTCGACTCATATTGGTGTTTTGGGAACGAGTGGTAAAAATCATGGTAAAATGAGTGGCAAAGAGAAGCTGACCCATCATATAAAGTCTTTCAAAAATTAATTTATCTACCGTGATTTGGATGAGATAATGAGATAATCTTCATATGTATGTTATGTCTCCCAAAAATCAAAGTGATCAAATGGTTGGTTTTTAAAATACAAACATTTAAACAACCATGACAACATCCAACGGTAAATACTGTTAGAGTGTTTCACGAACTATATTTTGAAAAATGATTGTCGGATCATTGTGATTTTTGACAGCCATGTCATTCATAAGAAAATTATCTAATCCAACGATCGGTTATTCAAAATACATGTCCTATGACTCCCAGTAGAAGTGGGCTAACGATAAGTTAGGTTAGGACATTCTTACCTGATCAAAATTCTCTCTCTCTCTCTCTCTCTCTCTATATATATATATATATATATATATATACAGAAATGCTATTATGAGGCCCACCTTACTCACGGTTGCGTAAGGTCCGCTCCATATGGCTAATTTTATATGACAGTTTGTAAAACCGTTGGATTAGATGTCCATCTTCTGTATGTCATGCCTGCGAAAATTACAGTGATCCGACGGTTGGTTTCTGAGAAAACTAACTTTGAAAAAAACTAGAATTCAAAGAATAAAAAATGGCAATTTTTTTCCAGTTTTTTTCAAAGTCAATTTTCTCATAAACCAACAGTCGGATCACTGTGATTTTTTGCAGGCATGACATACAGAAGATGAATATCTAATCCAACGGTCAGTTTTACGAATTGTCATATAAAATTGGCCATATGGAGGGGACCTTACGCAACCTTGCATTAGGTGGGCCTCATAATAGCATTTCTGTATATATATATATACACAGAAACGATCCATTAAGGACCGGTCCTTATCTTACGGTAAGGTCCATTAACCATTAGAATAGGTATTTTGAAAAATTAATCGTTGGATTGTATAATCTTCTTATTTATATCGTGTCCGCCAAAAATCACAGTGATCCAACCGTAAGTTTTTAAAATACAGACGGTTAAACAATTGTTACAATATCCAATGGTAAATACTGTTAGAATGAAAATGAACTATATTTTGAAAACTAGTAATTGGAACACCGTGATTTTTGGCAGACATGACATACATGAGATTATTATCTAATCCAACGGTCGGTTTTTCAAAATACCTATCCTAAGTGAGAAAATGGTGAATGGTCCTTATCGTAAGATAAGGACCTGTCCTTAATGTTTTTAAAATACAAACGGTTAAACAATTGTTACAACATCCAACGATAAATACTGTTACAATGAAAATGAACTATATTTTGAAAACTAATGATCGGAACACCATGATTTTTGGCTGACATGACATACATGAGATTATTATCTAATCCAACGGTCGATTTTTCAAAATACATATCCTAAGTGAGAAAATGATTAATGGACCTTACCGTAAGATAAGGACCGGTCCTTAATGGCTCGTTTCTGTATATATATATATATATATATAATCGATCCTCCGATCCAGTAAAATTAAAATACTCTCCGATAAATACTTTGACAGTATTTATATGTTAGCCCCTAAAGCATAGCTTGTATCCATTATCATCTATGGGCTAACACATTTTGTAGGAGGGTGGGATTGTATTCATTATCATCTAGGCCCCATTTGGATCGGGGGACTCAAATAGCATGGAATGGAATCCGATTCCATTCCCAAGGTAGCCTAGAATGGAATCAATTTTTCATTCCATCTATAGTGTTTGGATACTAACTGGAATCAATGGTTTGAATGATCTTCCATTCCATTATCTGTGTTTGGCAATGACAGGAATGGAATTAAATTTTATGTAATTTTCCAATTTTACCCATTTTCTTTAAAATAATCCATTATTCACTTCACCAAATTTTTGTCTAACTAAATTCAAATCAATTTACACCATAACCAAGTTTGGCAATTTATATATACAAGTTATTTATACACAAATTTGACAATTTATATATATAAACTTTTTTTTTTTTTTTTTTACATAACTTTATCATACCATCAAATACACATAGGAGGTGCCCAAACATAACAAACCAACAAAAAGCAAACAGAAAAACCAGAAAACAAACTGAAGAAACCAACAAAATGCAAAATTTTGCAAATTATTGATTATAGTTTCATCCTAACTTTTTCGTCACCACTGTGCATCCAATGTCTTGATTGTAGTTTCTTGTACTAAAGCTTGAAGTTTGAACTTGTGGGTCAAAAATTTGCAAATTATTTATTAAAAAAAGTTAGTTCAAAACCATAAGGTACTTCCTTTTAGTTCAAAACCATAAGGTACATCCTTTTATATATATATATATATAGGAACTTCCTAATTTTAGAGCAAATCATGCTTCAAAGAATCAGGTATACATTGAAAATTATGTCAAATAAAATACAGTAATAATAATGGCCATATAAATATACATACGTATTTTGTGATATTTTGAATTAGAAATGCCATAGAAAATTTCTTCTCGATTCAACTAAAAGAACAAAATTCTTTCTTAGAAGACCCCTAAATTAAACCTTAGTTTGGATCAAAGGACAAAATTCTTTCGTAGCTTTTTCTTCTCATTCTAATTACAAATATAATATCTATTAAAAAAAGATTAAACAATTCTTTCTTAGCTTTTTCTTCTCATTCTAATTATAACCCATGAGATTTGAACCCTAATGGCCTGTTTATTTTGAGGGAAGAATGGGAAGATGATGGACAAGGAGGGAACAGTAGAAGAAAGGAGGTTTGGAAGTGCGTTTTCAAAGTTCTTGCATTTTCTCTTTTCTTTTATTATTTTTGCATACGCAACTTACATTCTGCTAATCTATACAACTTTAAAAGTGCAAATGTTAAAAAGTTTTTGATTCACTAGAATACTCTCATACTAAATGCTAATGATATTTCAACCCATTTATAATTTTAATTACTTAAAATTCCTTGAACTTTGGTCTTAAGAGTTATCTTTATAATTACTTTCTTATTCTAAATAATTTTATTAGTATCCATTTGTCTTTTTAATTATCTATAATATTTTTTGAAATATAATTTAGTCATATATATATATATATATATATATAATCAATGATGACTTAACCTAAGTCAATAAAA
>JAESVK010063427.1:0-15821 GCA_017140935.1 Hamamelis virginiana
AGTCACTGCTAGGTTGGGGTGAACCCAAAGGGTCACACACAATAGAGGGTAAGAGAGTTCCTTAAACTTGTGAGAGGGGAATCCTGTCTTTAAAGTTAAGTTTGATTTTGATTAATTAAAGGTTAATTAATTAAAAGTCAAAATTAACTAAGAATAGGATTACTCTATTCAAGGATGTTTGGTCATGCTAGCACTAGTAACCAAACATCCCTTAAAGAGGAGAATGTCTATAAATATGAGTGTTTTACACATTCTAGGGTAAGCTAACCCTCTTGGCCGAAATTCTCTCTCTCCTCTCCCTCTCCATTCTAGCTTTCTCAAGTGTTGTGGAAGACTAGAAGGGTCTAGGGAATCTTACTCTCGTGTGGATACCGTTGGAGACTTCATTGCGTTGAAGTTCAAGGTCGAGGATTGCAAATCGAAAGGCGAATCAAGTAAGATTAATTTATGTTTAATAAATTTTTTTTTGCTTGTATGTAAATCACATATCCCTATGCTTGTTCGATTCTTGTTTAAGGATCATTCGATGATGGAATCTTATTTTAAAAGGTTTTATTTTGTCTTCCGCTGCGATTCCATGCATTTCGATCGATTCCTTTCAGTGGTATCAGAGCCAAATCAAGCATGGATATGAGATTTATGATGTTTGGCAATGGTTTAATTAATTAAAATCAAGTTTTTGATGGTTTAATCACCATATATGAATTCGGCAATGAGGGGGCTGCCTCCTTTGTTATTGTTTTGTGTTTATTTGGCAACTAGGATTTTTAGAAACCCTAGCTAGGTCACGGCTGCATGGGGCTGCCCTATAAGGTTCGGCCACTAGGGGTTTTACTCCTTTGGGGTTTTGAGATTTAAGGTTTTGAAGAAAACCCTAAAAAGTTTTTGGGTTCTCTCTCTTTCTCTCTCTCAATTTCGGACATGCTAGGGTTTGTTCTTTTAATGATGAGATCATTAGGGTTTCATCTCCATGACATGAAGATACTTTGGTGATGATCAAATCCCAACCCCATGGTACGGCCTCTCTCTCCTCTATCTCTCCCATTTCGGCAACTTAGGGTTTATGAACCCTAATATGGTTCTTTAATGATATTGTTTATGATTTGGGTTATGGTAACCCTATAATCATTAAATATGTTTGAATCTTGAGTTTTAGAAACCCTTGATTCAAATAGATGAGGTTCTTGATTTTGAGAAAATTATGAACATGACTTGATTTTGAGAAAATTGAGTTTCAATGGTGATTAGGGTTTTTAAAATACCCTCATAGGGATTTCGGCCGTGGGGTTTTACACCCTCATGGATTTCGGCTACTAGGGTTTAATAACCCTAGAACATATTTGCATGTGTCTTGATTGTTTTTATGTTAGATATGTGCCCTAAAACCAATTGTTCTGTTGAGTTTAGGGTTTTATATTTCATTATATTATCTTGTATGGATATTTATTCATTTATGATATGGCTATTTTTATCATGTAAACTTGTGTTTAATTACTGTTCATGATAAAGTCCTTGGATAGTATGATAGAGAGTTATATCTCAAGTGTTGAGATAGAGAGACTTATAACTCTCAAGTATTTCTATCCTAAACTGGTTCCTGATCATAGGTTTATATATTTGGACAATTATAAACCGTTAAGATTAGCTCAGGTTTTACTAGCTCCATGGGAGGATGGTGAGTCTCGAACCATCTGTGTAGAGACACTATAGTAAATCTGTGGGTGCTTGTTAGAGAACAGGTACACTGAACGTGACCAATTTGAGTACAGCTTATGGAATTCTATTTGTATGTCAAAGGCTGCTCATGTGTATAGTCACAGTTGTAATCCTTAGACTTGAGACACCACTTGTTATCTTATATATGAATTGCTAGAGTTTGATAGTATCTCGTACACCCTTAATCACAAGGATGTAATCGGTGCTCATTGGCCCTAGTGAGTTATGTATGAAGATAGGTGAGTGTGCAATAGAGGATCACCACCCTTAATAAGAAAGGGCGAATGTCTTAGTTAGTTCACAGTTACTATCTCAATGGAGTCTTTGGCCAAAGCAGAAGGTTGCCAAGAAAAGTGTTTCAAGGGCATACCTAATTGAGATTATAATCTGGTGAATTAGTAACGCATGATTAAGTTAGGATTTGACATGAATCCATACCCAACTAACTTAATCGAGACATTGTTTGGTGAGGGATTATTTATAGCACGAAGGGTTCATTTACACGTTCGTATATTCACCCACACCTAGGGTACGTCATGACATGTTGCTAGATGTCACTCATGACTAGTGAAGGCCTAATGATAAGGGTTATCATTGAGGGCAAAATTGGAATTGTTCCAATAGAACCTAAAAATAGAAAGTTTCTATTTTGGGCGACATTGAGATGTCCCCTGCCACTACTAGGTTGGGATGAACCCAATAGGTCACACACATAAGAACATAAGTGAGGTTGTTAAACTTATGAGAGGGTTGCATTCTTATTGATATATGTTTGGTTTTAATTAATTAAGGGTTAATTAATTAATAGCCAAAAGGATATCTAATTCAAGAATGGGAATAACCTAAATAGGGTTAATGGTCATGCTAGCACTAGTAACCAAACACCCTAAGAAGAGGAGGGGCTTATTTAAAGAGAGTGAATCCTAGCATTCATGCAAGCATCCATCTTATTCTCTCTCTCTTAGATTGCCGCCCCTCTCCCTCTCCCTCTCCATGCTTGTCTTTTTCAAGGGTTGAAAAATTCAAGAAGGTTTTGCGGCTCTTGTGTTCGTGTGGACGTTCATTGGAGGCCACCATTCTTTTGGGGCTCGAGGATTGAGCGAGGACGATCATCAAAGGAAGAGAACATCGCAAAGGAACAAATCAATGTAAGCTTTACTTTAATGTTTTTAATTTAAAGTTGATTCGATTCATCGATTAAGAAGATTCATGGATGAATACATGGGGAAAAATTTTAAAACCTACCTTCCGCTGCGTTCCCATGGTGTATTCTTTCACTACCTTGGTTGTGTATGTGTTGAACTTCAAGAATTGCTTACTCCTTGCCAACTCAAAGAGTACTTCTCACTCTCTTTTCTTTCTCTTTCTTTCTCTTTCTTTCTCTAATTTCTTTCTTCTCTACTACTTGTGTATTCATTAGCATTTGAAAGGTGGTATTTATAGAGAAATAATTCATCTTCCATTCTCAAATTTATCTAACACTCTCAAATTTATCTACCACTCTTCGATTCATCCACCATTCTTTCATTCATCCACCATTCATATATATCCACCATTCACATTTTAGATGTCACCCAAGGGTGTATATAATTTCTCATGCACCCTTCTCAATTGATGACCACATGGCACATTTCATTGCCCAATGGCAAAATGCCAAGTGTATATTTAAAATATAATAACAACAATCACATATATAAATAGATAAAAATATATATATGCTAAAAAAAAATTTTCTGGGTCTTACAATACCTCTCCCTTAATCGGGATTTCGTCCCCGAAATCAGTCATCAGCAAATAGATAAGGATACTTCTTACGAACTTCAGACTCTACTTCCCAAGAAGTTTCTCCTTCATCATGTCGATTCCATTGTACTTTGACTAATGATATCTCTTTAGTGTGAATCTTCTTCACTTCACGATCTAATATTCTGAATGGTTTCTCAACATACTTTGCATTTTCATTCACCTTGAGATCGCTGTGATCAATAATGTGCGACGGATCACGAACATACTTCTTCAGCATAGATACATGAAATACGTTGTGAATCCCGGCAAGCTCCGTAGGTAGATCTAATCGATAAGCTACTGTTCCGATCTTAGCTATGATTGGAAACGGGCCTACATATCGTGGCGATAGCTTTCCCTTCTTTTTGTGACGGACCAGACTTCTTACGGGCGATATTTTCAAAAGAACTTCATCCCCAACTTCGTAGTCCATTAGCCGTCTACCTTTGTCTGCATAATGTTTTTGTCTGTTCTGAACAGCTTGTAGCCGTTCTCGGATGATATCAATTTTCTCTGAGGTTTCCCCAATAATTTCAGGACCCAAGTTAGGATCCAATTTCCCCAATTTCGATTTCCAGAAGGATCTCTCGCCAACTTCTCCCCAACAAGTAGGTGACCTACACGGTCTGCCATACAGAGCTTCGAAAGGTGCCATCCCGATGCTTGCATGATAGCTGTTGTTGTATGAGAATTCTACCAGTGGTAAAGAATCCTCCCACGATTCTCCAAAGTCCAAAACGCAAGCTCGTAGCATGTCTTCAAGAACTTGATTTACTCGCTCCGTTTGACCGTTAGTTTGTGGGTGTGCTGTCGTACTCATTTTAATTTCTGTGCCGAAAGCTTTTTGCAAACTTTTCTATAGGCCAGATCTGAATCGAGAATCTCTGTCGGATACGATTGAGACTGGAATGCCGTGAAAACAAACAATGTTTTCAACATATAGCTTTCCCAACTTTTCTACTGAATAATTCATACTATAAGCGATAAAGTGCGCGGATTTTGTCAATCGATCTACTACTACCCAAATAGCGTCGTGCATTTTCTTCGACCTTGGCAAGTCAGTGACAAAATCCATGGATAAGTGCTCCCATTTCCACACAGGTATTTCCAATGGTTGGAGCAATCCCGGTGGTTTATGATGTTTCGCCTTTACTCTTTGGCATGTGTAACATGACTCCACGAATTTAGCCACGTCCGCCTTTATGCCTTTCCACCAGAATTGTCGTCGTAAGTCTTTGTACATCTTGGTACTTCCTGGATGTATAGAATACTTGGAATGGTGTGCTATACCAAGGATTTTCTCCTTTAATTCAGGTACATCGGGCACACAGAGCCTTCCTTGTGTCCTCAGACCTCCGTCTCTTCCAGTTTGCCAAGTTTTGGGTTCTTTCTCAGCCATGGCTTTGAAACATTTTTGCAGTTTCGTATCTTGAGGTTGTGCATTAATTACTTCCTCGATGATGTGCGGGTACACGTCCAAGCAAAAGAGTCGAACTCCACCATTTTGCTGTTCAACACGAAAGTCGAACTCTGCCAATTTCTCCAGTAGTTTCCATTCTTGTATCATTAGAAGTGCAATGATTCCAACAGGTTTACGACTCAGCGCATCAGCTACCACGTTTGCCTTTCCTGGGTGGTATTGTAGAGCGAAGTTGTAATCCTTCATCAGCTCCATCCATCGTCTTTGCCGCATGTTTAACTCCTTCTGAGAGAACAGGTACTTTAAGCTTTTGTGATCGGTGTACAGGTCGAACTCCTCGCCATACAAATAGTGTCTCCACAATTTGAGTGCAAAGACCACTGCAGCCAATTTTAGATCATGCGTCGGGTAGTTGAGTTCGTGAGATCGCAACTGCCGTGAGCCGTAAGCGTTAACTCTTTGTTCTTGCATTAGCACACATCCTAGACCCTGATACGAAGCGTCACTGTACACAGTAAATCTAGCACCGTCTTTAGGAAGCATTAGAATAGGAGCGGTAGTCAATTTTTCCTTTAACGATTGGAAAGCTTGTTCACATTTAGCATCCCATACGAACGCCACGTCCTTTCGAGTCAAACGAGTCATCGGCAAAGCAATCTTCGAAAATCCTTCTATGAATCTTCGGTAGTAACCTGCTAGTCCCAAAAAACTTCTGACTTCAGTCGGAGTAGTGGGTTGGTTCCACATAAGCACCGCTTCAACCTTCGAGGGGTCCACCTTGATTCCTTCTCCCGACACCATCTGTCCCAAAAACTTCACCTCCTTGAGCCAAAAGTCGCACTTCTCGTACTTGGCGTACAATTTATGCTCCCTTAGAGTTTGTAAAGCTATTCGTAGATGCTGCTCGTGGTCCTCTGGCGTCTTCGAGTAAATTAGTATATCGTCAATGAACACGATAATGAATTTGTCCAAGTAAGGTCGAAATACGCGATTCATCAGGTCCATGAAGATAGCTGGAGCATTAGTAACTCCGAAAGGCATCACCAAGAACTCGAAAAGTCCATATCGCGTGCAGAAGACTGTTTTGGATACGTCAGATTCACGCACCAATAGTTGATGATATCCGGATCGTAAGTCGATCTTTGAGAATACTGCTGCTCCTTGTAGTTGATCGAATAAATCGTCTATGCGGGGTAGTGGGTACTTATTTTTTATAGTGACTTGATTCAAGCGCCGGTAATCCACACACATCCGCAACGATCCGTCCTTTTTCTTGACAAACAGCACCGGCGATCCCCAAGAAGACGCACTTTCTCGTATAAAACCCAGCCTTAGGAGTTCCTTCAGTTGTTTGTCTAATTCCACCAATTCCAGCTTAGCCATTCGGTAAGGAGAAATTGAAATAGGATTCGTTCCAGGAATTAGCTCAATTGAAAAATCAATCTCCCTCTTCGGTGGTAGTCCTGGAATTTCTTGGAATACGTCTTTATACTCTCGAGCTACAGAGATTCGATCTAAATTTTGCGAGCTACTCGAATCCTCTAGGGATGCTAAATACCCAGAAATAAAGGTATCTACCCTAGGAGAACACTGAAAAACTAGCTCGGGTGACCCTGGAGTAAAGAATTTAATTGTTTTCTGTTGACAATCTAATGTAGCACCATAGGTTGTCAGCCAATCCATACCAAGTATCACATCAAAATCCTTCATTGGTAGAAGAATCAAGTCAGCAGGCATCACTCTACTGGCTATTCGGACATCACAGTCCTTACACATACATGTCAAATCAGTCTTATCCCCCAAGGGCGTAGAGACCGACAAAATCGTATCTAACGGTGTTGTTTCTATACCCAAGGTATTCACATATGATGAAGAAATAAATAAACGTGTAGCACCAGTATCAAATAAAGTCGTAGCGCAACTATGAAAAACTGTAAGTGTACCTTCCATCTTCACGCTATCAGAAATAATTGCCAAAGCGTTTACACGTGCTCCAGGTTGAGGTGGTCCGGGTATTGCCTTCGGCTTCTTGCAATCTTTACTCTTGTGGCCCGCTCCTCCGCAGTTATAGCACGTCAGCTTTGATGGTTTTGGACACTTAGTTGAAATGTGTCCTTTCTCACCACAATTATAGCAGATCACTTCGGATGCCGACGCATTCTTCCGAGGGGCTTGCACTCCCGCCTTTGAAAAATTTCCGTCAATCTTCTTTCTTTTGTTATTAGGTCCCGATGATCCGCGAACCTGAGGAGCTTTTCCTTTTCCACGTAACTTTGTCTCCTTCCTACTCTCCTCGTGGTAGTCCTCCATGTGCAAAGCTTTACGAACAGCAACCGCATAGCTCAAGTCAAAGTCTCCCACCAATAATCTTCCGAGTGGAGGGATTAGTCCCTTCACAAATTTGTGGGTCTTTTTCTCCGGTGTATCAATTAAGTGTAGCCCAAAATAAGACAATGCTTCGAACTTATTTTGATACTCTATTACTGTCATCTGTCCTTGTTTCAGGGTCATAAATTCCATTTCCCTTTTCTCTTTTTCAATTTCTGGAAAATACTTAGTTAGAAAGATTTTTGTAAATTCTTCCCAAGTCATTAATCCAACATTTTCCACGGTGCTTTTTGCTGAGATCCACCAGTCCCTAGCTTCACCATCTAATGGAAATACTGCCAATCGCCTTTTTTCTTCAGTTGTGCACAATAACCTTTCATAGATATTTTCCAGACGTTGTATCCATTGTAAGGCCAGTGTTGAGCCCCCTGTCCCATCGAACCTGTCTGGCTTCAGTGCCAAGAATCTTGGCAATAAAGTATCGCCAACCGCAGGTACAGGTTGTCTTCCTGTCAGATGCTGATCCATTCTCTGAAAGAAGTTTTCCATGAGTCGCATGGTTTGGTCAACGGCTGGCGGACTTTGTTCTACTCGAGAAGTCCCAGCCCGACCTTCTGGAATGTCTACTGGCGCCGGGGTTGCGTTATGCACACCTTGAGTAGACCTCATTCTCCTAGCCATACTCCTTCCTTGTTCACACAATGTTTCAAATCAACACACAGTAAAAGATCATTTCATATATATATATATATATGTATATATATATATACACACATATATTTGCCCCAATCCCCAACTCTTAATAAAGTTACTATGACCTTATATATAGGGTCTTACTAAAGGTAGACTCACCCCCCTTCGATTTTGGACATTGTTAGAAGTGTGCCCTAAAACCAATTAGTAGGTTGTTATTAGGGGACTTTAATTTCATTTATGTTATTGTATGAATCTTATTCATCTATAAAATGGCTTTTATATTATCATGTAAACTTGTGTTATTTATAACTGTTCATGATAATGTCCTTGAATAGCATGATAGAGAATTGTATCTCAAGTGTTGAGATAGAGAGACATATGATTCTCAAGAACATCTATTCTAGATATGTTCCTGATCATAGGTTTATTTATTTGGGCGATAATAAACCGTTAAGATTAGCTCAGGTTATACTAGCTCCAATGGGAGGATGGTGAGTCTCAAGCCATCTGTGTAGAGACACTATAGTAAACCTGTGGGTGCTTGTTAGAGAACAAGTACACTGAACGTGACCAATATGAGTACAGCTTATGGAGATGTATTTGAATGTCAAAAGCTGCTCATGTGTATAGTCACATTTGTAATCCTCGTACCTGAGACACCACTAGTTATCTTATGTATGAATTACTAGAGTTTGATAGTATCTTGTACACCCTTATTCATGAGGATGTAATCGGTGCTCATTGGCTTTAGTAAGTTATATATGAAGATAGGTGAGTGTGCAATAGGGGATCACCACCCTTAATATCAAAGGGAGAATGTCACAGTTAATTCACAAATAATAACTCAATGAAGTCTTTGGCCAAAGCAAAAGGTAACCAAGAAAAAGAGTTTTCATGGGTTAACCTAATTGAGTTTATATTTTGGTGAATAACTAACACAGGATTAAGTTAGGGTTTGACATGAATCCATATCCAGATAACTTAATCGTGACATTGATTGGTGAAGGATTATATTACACGAAGGGTTCATTTATATTTGTATATTCACCCACACCTAGGGCACGTCATGATATGTTGCTAGAGGTCACTCATGACTAGTGTAGGCCTAATGATAAGTGTTATCATTGAGGGCAAAATTGGAATAGTTTCAATTGAACCAAAAATAGAAAGTTTCTATTTTGGGAAACATGCGATGTTCCCGATCCACTACTAGGTTGGGGTGAACCCAATGGGTCACACACATAAGGGCTTAAGTGATCTTCTTGATTTTGTAAGAGGGGATATTCTGATTTAGATATTAGCCTAATCCTAATTATTAAGTGTTAATAATTAAAGGGATTAAGGATATACTAAACTAGAATATAATTAATCAAATATGATGTTTGGTCAAGCTAGCACTTGTAACCAAACATCATTATAAGAGGAGATGTTTATAAATAGAGGAGGATAAACCCTAGGGCCGTACACTCTTGCTTGCCTCCTCCCTAGCCGAAATTTCTCTCTCTCCCTCTTAAGCTTTTGCCTTCTCAAGTTGTTGTGGAGACAAAGGAAGATCAAAGAAGTTTTGGGCTCGTGTGGACTTCATTGGAGGCTTCCATTCCTTTGGAGCTTGAAGTTTTGTGAAGGCGATCATCAAAGTAACATCAAAGTAAGCATTTATTTTATGTATAAATAATTGTTTAGATTCATCTTATAGTTTGAGTTCGATTCATGGATGAAAATAGATGGGAAAATTTTTGTTTTACTTTCCGCTGCGTTCCCATGGTGTTTTCTTTCAGTGGTATCAGAGCCAACTCAAACCTATGATTTGAATCATGAATGGCAAGGTTGGGATGTGTTTAAAATAAGTTTTTGATCAAATGAGATTTGAGAAAACTCCATTAAAGGATTCGGCCATATGGGTGCTTGCACCTTCATGTTTTGTTTTTAATTAATGCTTCTTGGTTTTAATAAACCTTGATGATATATGGTTTTCATAGGGGCTATCATGATGAATTTCGGCCATGATAGGGTTTGAGAAACCCTAAGTGACGGCTACTAATGGGGCGGCAATATGGGACTGCACATAGGGTTTAAAAACCCTTAGTGTATTTCGGCCATATGGGTTTTGTAACCCTAAATTGCAGCAGCCAAATAAGATATGTAATCCTTGTTTTCATTTACGTTTTAATGGGATTAGAACTCTAACAAGGTGCAGCCATGGTGGTTGACGGCTTGATGATAAAGGAGGCACACTAGGGTTTAGTGAAACCCTAATTTAAATAGTTTCTTTTATGCCTTCTTGCCTTTTTGATATGAGATATTAATTAGGTATTATATGTGTTGATTTATATGTTAATTAATAAGATTAATTGATAATAAGATGGCTGAATTCTTGATGATAAAGAAAGTCTTTGATTATCAAGAAAAGTTTCCTATTTTATAAAGATTGGTTTTGATCACTTTCTTGATTTATCAAGATTGTGTAAAATTGGGACTTTTAAATTAGGAAACTCTAAAATTGATGACTTCAAGAGGATTTTGGAAATCTTATTGCTATTTTGATTGTGTATTTAATATGGGATATTGATTATCATCAAAATATGCAAAAACCCTAACCCTAAACCCTTTTTGTTAAATTTCGGCCACACTAGGGTTGGTAACCCTAGTGTGTCACGGCCACTAGATGGCTTGTGTTTTAATTTTGTGGTTTTCACTTATGTTTATTAAATGCTTTTATATGATTGAAAATTATTTTATAACATTTTGGAAATACAAAAGTGAAGAAACAAAAGTAAATGTGAAATTAGGGTTTTGGAAACCCTAATTGCCATTTTGGGTTTTTGATTTAAACACTTGGTGTTTTATCATTTTAATTCGATTAAAAAACTTGGGGGTCATCAATATTGATATATTAAGATGTTCTAATAGTTAGTACATGAAAATATATTGATATGGTAATTTTTATATAATTTTGAAAGTCAAAACAGTATGCTGTTTTTCTGGGCAGCAACTTATATTTTTTTGTAAAATCTTTAAAAATGGTTTTTATTGATTTTTACAATAGGCCACCTATCGACTTCACTAATATAAGGTCTTAACTAGTTATAGGAAGGGTTCCCATAATTTATTTTGACCTTTAGATAGCCGCACTAAGTATTTTGTGATCGATACTCAAATCTGCCCAGATTTGGAGTTGAAGTCGCAAAACACTTTAAAGTGATACCAAACGTTGGAATCACTTAACGAGACCCCTGCCATTGGAAAGAACACTGAAAATCCTAGTGAAATGAAGTGTTCTTACATTTTAAAAGTTGTTTTAAAAGGTGCAAATAATTATTACAAAACAGCGGGCAGATTCTTGGTGTTTTGAGAAAACACTAAAAGTAAATTGTTACTTTAATTTTAAATACATGCCATTGCCATTTATCTTTTATTACTTTGAATGCTTTATTTTGTACAATTAGATTGTATAATAAATGGAAAGTTATGGACTTAAAAGACCAATTAAAATGAGATGTGATTGGCCGCATGAGATGTGTTTTCTTTTATGGGTTGTAAATTTAAGTTGTTAATTTTTGGTGATGTAATTTTAATTAAGGCTTGCATGCCTTTTCCCTATTCTCCCAAATGTATTCCCCATTCCTTTATACCCTTTCTTTGTTTATTGTAAATGTACTTTGAAGATCGAGAAGGTACGTGGTGGACCCGAGGATACATGGAGCAGTGGGAGGACAAAGAGAAGACTTTTAGAAGCTCTTTTCTTTTATGTAATAGTTACAGGTTAAAGTTGCGATCACATAACCCACATTAGACCTAGGGTTCAGCTAATGGCTCTAGTTGGGCCCAACCTTAAAAGTCCATAAACTTTCCATAAGGCCCATATATATGTTAGATGTATGTTTTAGGGGCCCATTAACCATATTATTATATGTCCTTAATGATAGTGTCCCTTTCCTTTATGGATAGTGGGAGTATCACTATTGTACTAATAATAAAGAATGGTTAATGAATTGATATATGTGATATATGTATGCATGCTATGTATGTTTAAATCTGATGAGACCTAAAACCCCTCGTTTCAAATTTAAATTGTAAGGAAGAGGCATACGAGTGCTTTATCCTAGCCTCCTACCATTACAAGATAGGTGGATTCTTGTGGTGGATGTGTTTGGCTGCAGATATGCGGGAACACATTCATTCTGAGGATTCATACTATCTTGTTACATATTGGATATCATGAGGTGCGATAATGGGGCATTCCAAGAACCTACTATGTGAGGGATGCAACATTCAATTGACCATACTCATGTGAATGGTAGGTGTGATTTAACTAAAGAGCACTATTCAAGAACCTATTATGTGAGGATACTGCAATTTAGTGGCTAAAGGAAGGTTGGAAATTGCTTGAGAAGCATTGGGTAAGAGTTATCCACCCCTTTGGATTAGTGGTCCAAGAACCTATTATGTGAGGTCCACTAGTTCAAATGGGACCCCAATCCCCATTAAGAATTCAGTTCTGAATTCTCGAATCCTATAGAGGGTGTATGGGATTTGATAAAATAGTGGGAGACACCATAAAACTAAAGACCAAGTTATTATGGTATATTAAATGAAATGTTTTTAATAAATCTGTTACTTATTTTGTAGATATCATAATGGTTATACTCACACAAATATCTGAAAATGAAAATGACTATTGTTTGACTGAACCTTGTAAAGATAAGAGACTTATAGAATTTGGAAGAGTTCCTAATTCAGGTTTTTATCTATCACTAAGCGATGCTTCCTCTTGGGTATTAGATACCGGTGCTAGTTCTCATATATGTAAAAATATTAGTGAACTAAGAGAAAGCAGAAAATTAAGTCAAGACCAAGTTACCCTTCGAGTGGGAAATGGAGCAAGCGTTGCTGCATTAGCTGTTGGGACTTGTGACTTAAACCTTCCATCAGGACATATCATGAAATTAGAAAACTGTTTATTTATGCCAGGAATAGTCAGGAACATTATTTCGATTACATCCTTATCTCGTTCTGGCTATGAATTTATTTTCAATAGGGATAGTTGTACTATTTCTATTGGAAATAAATCTGTTGGTTCTGGCATATACTTAAATGGTTTATATTTCTTAAATATGGATGGTAGTGTGAACTGCTTAGAGGATAGACATGATGCCAAGAGGCATAAAAGACCTCGAGATGAGAAAGACTCAACCTATGTATGGCATTTGAGATTAGGTCATATTAGTGAGGAAAGGATCAATAAGTTAGGGAAGGATGGGCAACTGGGCTCATATGTACTTGTACCCTTACCTACTTGTGAACCTTGTCTCATGGGTAAAATGACCAAATCGCCCTTTACTGGTCACAGTGAGAGGGCAGGAGACATACTAGGGTTAATACATTCTGATGTATGTGGACCTTTAAATAAGGTTGCCAGGGGTGGTTTCACCTACTTTATTACCTTTACCGATGATCACTCACGGTTGGGGACTGTGTATCTTATGAAACACAAATCTGAATCTTTTGAAAAGTTCAAAGAATTCAGAGCTGAAGTAGAGAAACAAACTGGCAAGAGTATTAAAGCTCTTCGATCAGATCGAGGAGGAGAATACTTAACCACTGAGTTTTTAGACCATCTGACTGAGGCTGGCATATTATCACAGTGGACTCCTCCTGGTACACCTCAGCTGAATGGTGTATCTGAAAGGAGAAATCGTACTTTGATGGACATGGTACGATCGATGCTGAGTTACACTGATATGCCAATATCCTTCTGGGGATATGCATTGGAAACAGCTGCTTATCTGTTAAATAGGGTTCCTTCCAAATCTGTCCCTAAGACACCCTATGAGACATGGTATGGGAAGAAACCAAGCCTTAAGCATCTAAGGATTTGGGGTTGTGTTGCATATGTTAAGAACCAAAATGCAACAAAACTGGAAGCAAGGTCAGACAAGTGTAGGTTTGTAGGGTACCCAAAAGAGTCTTTGGGATACTACTTCTATCACACTAGCGAAGAGAAAGTCTTTGTTAGTAAGTTTGCTGTCTTTCTTGAAAGAGATTTCATACAAGAAGGAGGCAAAGGTCAAGTGATAGATCTTGAGGAATTATCCGAGAGTACGCAAACCGACACTGATACCACACCTGCCCCTGTTGAGGCAGTTCCTACTGTTACACCACCACTTCGTAGATCTGGTAGAATATCTGCTCCTCCTGTGAGATATGGGTATCTCCATGATTTTAGTGAGGAATTGTTACTTGGCGACAAGGAACATCCAGATGATCCTACCACTTACGAAGGAGCGATGTTGGACATCGACTCGAGAAAATGGCAAGAGGCCATGCAATCTGAAATGGATTCAATGTATTCCAATGAAGTCTGGACTTTAGTAAATCCACCTGAAGGTATAGTACCTATAGGCTGCAAATGGATTTACAAAAGAAAGATAGGCTCAGATGGAAAGGTAGAGACCTACAAAGCTAGGCTAGTGGCAAAGGGGTATAATCAAAAACAAGGTGTTGATTATGAGGATACCTTTTCGCTGGTAGCCATGCTAAAGTCCATTAGGATCTTGCTAGCTATAGCAGCATACTATGACTATGAGATATGTCAAATGGATGTAAAGACCGCCTTCCTAAATGGAAACATTGAGGAAGATCTTTATATGGAACAGCCTAAGGGCTTTATATCCAGTGGTGAGGACCACAAGGTATGCAAACTACAGCGGTCTATTTATGGACTGAAGCAAGCTTCTCGAAGCTGGAACATCCGATTCAACGAAGCAGTCAAATCGTTTGGCTTTATTCAGAATATGGATGAACCATGTGTGTATAAGAAGGTTAGTGGGAGTGCAGTCACTTTTCTTGTCCTTTATGTGGACGATATCCTTATCATTGGGAATGATACAGGAATGATCTCATCTGTAAAGCTTTGGCTTTCTAGTAACTTCTCCATGAAGGATTTGGGAGAAGCAACCTATATACTGGGTATAAAAATCTATAGAGATAGATCTAAGAGGTTGCTTGGTCTCTCACAATCCATGTACATAGATAAGATACTGAAGAGGTTCAGTATGGAGAATTCCAAAAGGGGTTTGCTTCCCTTTAGACATGGAATTCATGTCTCCAAGGATATGTCTCCAAAGACAGATCAGGAGAGAGAGCATATGAGTAAGATCCCTTATGCATCTGCTGTGGGGAGTCTTATGTATGCTATGCTATGTACTAGACCTGATATTAGTCATGCTGTAAGCGTTGTCAGCAGATATCAGTCTAACCCAGGTGAGGCACACTGGGTAGCAGTCAAAGGTATCCTTAAGTACTTGAGAAGAACTAAGGATTTATTTCTTGTCTATGGAGGAGATGAGCTTAAAGTAGATGGTTTCACTGACTCTGATTTTCAGTCAGACATAGATGATAGAAAGTCTACATCTAGATATTTGTTCATCTTAAATGGTGGAGTGTTTAGTTGGAAGAACTGTAACCAGTTACAGTGGATTCCACTACAGAGGCTGAGTATGTAGCCACCTCAGAAGCGAAGCTGTTTGGAGAATATTGAATCGTTCAATATTATAATCTTATGTCTCATCAGAAGTCCAAGCACATTGAAAAGCGCTTCAATATGATTTGAGAAATCATGAATAGAGGAGATATCAGTATGCAAAGAGTAGCATTTGAGGATAACACCGCAGACCCACTTACCAAGGCTCTTACTCTGAAGACCTTGGAGCAACATCTTGAGAAGATGGGTATGAGATACATCACTAACTGGGTTTAGTGCAAGTGGGAGATTGTTAGAAGTGTGCCCTAAAACCAATTAGTAGGTTGTTATTAGGGGACTTTAATTTCATTTATGTTATTGTATGAATCTTATTCATCTATAAAATGGCTTTTA
>JAESVK010063428.1:0-10927 GCA_017140935.1 Hamamelis virginiana
GTTGTCATCAAGAATACGAGAGAGAGGGTTTAGAGGTGCCATCTACATCAAAAAATAATATAAATTTCATATTAATAAAACATAAAAACTTTTGGTCTTTAATTTCTATGTTACCTCCCACTATTTTGTTCAAATCCCATACACCCTATGATAAGACTTGGGAATTTCAAAAGATTGAATTTCCGTAGCAGGGATTGGGGTCCCATTAAGAATTAGTAACCTCACATGTTAGTTTCTTGGATACTAACCCTTAATGAGTGGATAACTCTTTATCCTAATGCTTCACCTAAGCAAATTCCAATCATCCTTTAGCCTCTAAAATCGTAGTATCCTCACATAATAGTTTCTTGGATAGTACATTTGAGTCAAGTTACACCTACCATTCACATGAGTATGGTCAATTGAATGTGGCATCCCTCACATAACAGTTTCTTGGTAAGCCCCATTATCGCATCTCATGATATCCTATATGTAACAAGCCGGTTTGAACCTTCATAATGAATGTGTTCCCACATATCTGCAGCCAAACACATCCATCATAAAGACTCATCTTTCTTGTAATGGTAGGAGGCTAGGATAAAGCCCAAGGCCTCTTCCTTACAACTTAATTTTATGAAAATAGGGGTTTTGTTAAAAGGGTCTCATTTTTATAACTATCCATACATCACATGCATCACAAATATATATCATCATATATAAATAAAGAAGTTTAGACCCACTTTTATTATTAGTTCTCATATCCTCCCACTGTCCTCCTAGAGGTTAGGGTGAATACATTTTGAACATATAATAAATCAGGTCAAGGCCCTAACTAGCATACATCACATATATAAATGGGCCTAGGATAGATTATGGACTTTTAAGGGTGGGTTTATTCTTTGAGCCATAAAAGATGAACTCTAGGTCTAAAAGTAAGGTCGGGTGATCGTAATTAAATCTATGCAACTATTACATAGTGACCAAAAAATCTTCTCATAAGATCTTGATGTCCATGCCAAGTCCTTCTAAAGTCCTTGCTTTCCTCTGTACATGACTTCACCAAGTTCCTTGAGTCCTCCACAAGCTTCTTTGAATTACAATTTAATAAAAAGAAAGGGATTAAGGAGAAGGGGATTACAAATGTAGAGAGAGGGAAAGAGGCATGCAAGCCCCAAATAATTACATCACCAAATTTAAATAAATTTAATCATAACCCATTCAAATAAACCTATCACATCACATGCGGCCAATCACAACTCATTTTAATTGGTCTTAAGTCCATAATCATCCATTAACAATTATACAATCACATTGCATAAATGACAAAAGCTACAAAAAGCAAAGGCAATGATGGCAAATGACATATAATTAATTAAAGTCATGTCCTTATTATTATCCTATAACAATAATAATCTCATTATTATTATTATCCTATAATAATAATCAAGTCCTTTTAATCAAATTAAAAGAATACCATCATATCCCATATGATCAATATAAGTTCATTTCTTTAAAATAAATAAAACTCCTAAAAGACACAAATAGGGTTTTAGATATAAAGAATTTAATTTGAGAAATTATTCTCTCAATTCTTATCATGCTATTAACACTTTAATAAGCTCAGTAGATTAATCACTATTAACCTACAAAGGTGGAATAAATAATAACTCAAAATAAAATTCAAAGAAAGAAACAATTTCCATTTTTCAATAGAAATTTCAGAATTCAGCTACTGTTTTGGGACCAATCTTTCCTATATTAAAACAACCTTTTAAAATGTGAGAATACTCTATTTCACAAGTATTTTCAGTTCTCTTTCAAATGGCATAGGTCTCATTAAGTAATTCCAACGTTTGGTATCACTTTAAAGTGATTTGTGACATGAACTCCAAACCATGGCAGATTCTGGAAATTCCTCACAAATGACTTTATTAGGCTTAACCTAGAGTGAACTAAGTCATGGAAACACTTCATTTCACTAGGTTTTTCAATCTTCTTTCCAATGGCAGGGGTCTCAAAACATGATTCCAACGTTTGGTATCAATTAGAGGCATTTTGCGATAGAGAGACAGATTTTCCAGATTTGACTCTTAATCACAAAAAATCTAGTGTGGCTATTCTAGGTCATTAAAAATCATGGGAACTCTTCCCAGACTTTGTTAAGACCTAATATTAATGAATTCGATAGGTGGCAAGCTTCAAAAATCCCAGAAAGCATTTTCTTTAGCATTTACAAAAGCTATGTGGTTGTTGTCCAGAAAAACAGCAACCCAGAAATAATCTTAAAACCATTTTAAAATTAATTCCTTCAATGTAAAAAATATGCCAAAACGATTTTAACACATTTATACATTATTAGGCAACATCCCTATATGTTTTTAACAAAATAAAAACATCAATTCATCGCATGAACTATTCAATCTCTCAAGAACACTAAAAGTGTTTTTATAAAACAAATTTTATCAAACCTACTTTGTCCTTCATTTTTAATTTTCAAAAGTAATAAAATTATTTTGAAAACATCATAAACCATTTATAAAATGCATGAAGAACATTAGGTTCATAAATCAAAAATTAAAACAAGGCCATTAGGGCCGTGAGCTAGTGAGAGTGAGAGATAGAATTAGGGTTTAGGGTTTCCATAAACACAAAATTATGTTGCCATCTTTTCCTAGATATCAAATTATTCAAATTAAGAAAGAATAAAAAACAATCAAGAAACTTTCCTAAACTTGAAAATTTTCAAAATAGGAAACTTGGGATTTCCTTGTTTGACAAATAGAGTTACTAATTTCAAAATAGGAAATTCCCAATTATGATTTAGGGTTACCTAAACCATTTTGCAGCCACCATCATCAATCCAATTAGGGTTCTTAAAGAAACCTAAATAGCCATTGTTAAACCTTTTAACAAGCTTCATTAATATATCAATTTAAACAAATTTAAATTAAACTATTGCATGCATCAAGAATCAAAATTAAACATATTTAAAAATTAATCAAGAACATGCAAATCACATTAGGGTTTCTCAAACCCATATAGCCGTGACCCTAGAGAGTGTTACACCCTCATGGCCGTAACACACAAGGGGCAAAACCCCATGGCCGTGAACCTCCATAAGCCACCAAAACATGTTTTTCACAAAAAACCAAACCAAGGTTCATATTTTCAAAAACAAGAACACGATCTAATCATGTCTAGGGTTTTTAAAAAATCAAGATTCAACTATGAGTATTGATTATAGGGTTACCATAACCCATATCAAAAATCAAAACAATAAAGAACCTTATAGGGTTCAAGAACCCTTGATGGCCG
Source organism: Hamamelis virginiana (assembly GCA_017140935.1). Lineage (NCBI taxonomy): Eukaryota > Viridiplantae > Streptophyta > Magnoliopsida > Saxifragales > Hamamelidaceae > Hamamelis > Hamamelis virginiana. Next base: position 3,295 of record JAESVK010063428.1, read on the forward strand.
AATGGAGAGAGAGAGAGAGAGAGAGGGGAGAGAGGGTGCCGTACCTTTTGGGTTTATTTGATCATCATCAAAGCTTCATCATATCAAGGATATAAAACCCCAACAATAAAAACTTAAGAAGAACTATCCTTAGGTGGTCCGAATTCTAGAGTGAGAGAGAGAGAGAAAATCACAAATTTGCTTTGGATTTTTATCAAAACCTCAAACTTGAATCACCTATGAGAACAAATCCCATATGGCCGAACCATATAAAGGCAGCCCCTTCCCCTTCATGCAGCCGAAATCCTCTAGGGTTTTACCAAAACCCTAGTTGCCATTTATAAAAAAAAAAAAGAAATAAAACAAAAACAAGGAGGGATACCTCCATGGCCGAAACTCATAGTGGTTTCTAAAACCACATTAAACTTGATTTTAATTAATATTGCCATTGATTGCCATCATCAAATACATGACCATGCTTGATTAGGCTCTGATACCACTGAAAGAATGTGTCAAAAAACATGGATTCGCAGCGGAAGTAGAAAACAAAAATTTTCTTTTATAAAAACAATCCATAATCACAACCTTCAAGAATCGATTCAAGCATAGGGTTATGTATTAAAACATACAAGAACATATAATTAAAAACTAATAAACATGCTTACTTGTAATCCGTACGCAATAGCTTTTCTTCGAGTTTCAAAGCGATGAAACCTCCAAAGGTATCCACACAAGCGTAAGATTTCTCAAACCTTTTAGTCCTCCACAACAGCTTATGAGGAGCTAACTTGGAGAGGGAGAGAGGAGACAGAGACGGCTAGGGAGAGTGAGAACCCTAGAATGTGATGCTTGCCTTTTAGGGTTCCCTCTCTTCTTATTTATAGACTTTCTCCTCTTTAAGGAGTGTTTGGTTACTAGTGCTAGCATGACCAAATATCCTTGTATAGAGTAATCCTATTCTTGGTTATGATTGACTTTTAATTAATTAACCATTAATAATTAAAGTCAAACATATTTCAAAGATAGAATTCCCTCCCACAAGTTCAAGAAACTCACTTACACTCTATTGTGTGTGACCCTAGCTTTGGGTTCACCCTACCCTAGCAGTGGACAGGGACATCTCTATGTCTCCTAAAAATAGAAACTTTCTATTTTAAGGTTCAATTGGAACGATTTCAATTTTGCCCTCATTGATAACACTTTATCAATAGGCTTTCACTGGTCATGAGTGACATCTAGCAACATATCATGACGTACCCTAGGTTTAGGTGAATAGCAAAACTATGTGAATCCTTCATGTTATTTAATCCTTCATCCCCTAATGTCACAGTTAAGATAATAGGTATGGTTTTAGTCAAACCCTATCTTAACAACTTGATATCTGTCCCACAAAATATAAGCTCAATAAGGTAATCGCAGTGAAACTTTTTTCACTGTTTACCTATCACTCTGGCCAGAGGTTCCCTTTGAGAATTATCTTTGTGAACTAATCTTGACATTCTCTCTCTCATTAACTGAGAGTGATAATCCCTTATTGCACACTCATCCATCTTCATGCATAACTCATTAGAGCTAATAAGCACCGATTACAACCTTATGGATAATGCTGTACAAGATACTATCAAACTCTAGCAACCTATGCATAAGACAGCTATGGTGTCTCAGGTCTAAGGACTACCAAATAAATGGACATAACACTAGAATATCCCTTTGACATGATTACCATAGGAACATTCTTTGTAGATCATGTTCAGTGTACATATTCTCTAATATGCACCCACAGATTAACCTAAGTGTCACTACACTGATAGGAAAGACTACCTATCCTCCATAGGAGTTAGTTTAAATTTTTGATACTCTTCAAACGGTTAATTAAATATCCACTTTAATAAACCTTTGAGTAGGAACTCTTTTAGAATAGATGTATATGAGAAATATCAGTCTCTCTATCTCAACACCTTGAGATGCATATTTCTCTTATCATTTATTCATGGACCTTATCATATATGTTAGAACATATTAGATAAGTTATGCCTTCCATATATAATAATAATATGAAACTAATATACCCTTTAGGATTGGTTTTAGGGCATACTTCTAACAGACCATCCCTCCATGGACGGTTGGCCGTCTAGGCTGGACGGTTGGTTGTCCTAGGAGGGACAGTCACCAGAGCCCAAGTGCTTATTTCGCCTTTTATTTGAATTTTGAGAGTTTTTATCACTTGGGACTCTTCCAAACCCTCTTTAGATCAGTTTGGGATGCTTAGCTCGACCAAATCTAGTCCTAGGGGATTGGGAAGACTCATTCAGAGCCCTTGGATCATTCTTAAGGGTTTGAAGGAAATCCATTGATCATATTTGGCCTCTCCTCTATAAATTCTTCACTTATGATGAGTTATGGAGGACTTTGGACACTTGAATCAGCCCCTAGAACTCTAGCCACGAAATTGGAGGCCAATGGAGACCATTGGAGCTTAAAGAAGAGAGCAAGGAGCAAGGAAGTAAAAGGCTAGAAGTAAGGGTTCTCATTTTTTCATGTATAGAATGCTATGCTTTATAACATAGTTGGATTTTGAGTAATTCTGCATGTTTAAGTCCTAAGTGTTTCTTCTTTTGTTTCTTCTCCTTCTTCTTCTTTTTCTCTTTCCTCTATATTTCTCATAATGTATAGGAAGATTCATGCATGAATATATTTGTAGGTTACATGTTAGTAGTAGTTTTGAGTCTCTTGTTTATGGAGTTATATTTCATGCATAAAGTTTGAGTCTTTAGTGTGGTATGAGTATGTTAGTCCTTAAAGGAATCTTTATAGTATGTGTAGGAGTTTCTTTTATGATTATAATACATGATTAGGAGTTAGTTTGATATATATTATTTTCTGTTTTGGGTTAGTAAGGCATATTGCTAGGAAAGTTTGAGTCTTGGGTGTCTATAGCCATTGTTAGGATGTTAGAAGTAGTTTTAGGCATTGTGTGTCAAGTTTAATATTATTCTTGTTTTATTTCAATCAAGTTTATCATGTGGAATACCTTGAAATGATTGATGTATGAATTGTGCTCGGGGGAGCAAGCGAAGGTAAGTTCCTTCCCTTGTGGTAAACTTGGTTATTTTGAGCATGAATATGTGTTATTCTTGTCTAGTGTTTGATCTTCCATATTAGCATGCATGGTAGGATCTTATTTGTTGTTTTGGTGGATTAATAATGATTTTTAAGTCCCTCTAAAGTTGTTTTCAAATCTGTCCAGATTTGAAATCAAGTTCTAAAGTAGCTTAATTATCATTTCTAAGCCATGTTTTTGCATAGAATCTTATATGTTAATTTAGGACATCATGCTAGTTTGCATTCTAGGTCATTGTCATTTCTTTTGCTTCTTATTTTTGGGATTTTGGTATACTCTTTAAATCACTCTTAATTCTGTCTAGAATCTAAAAGTGATTTAGAAGTGTCTTAAAAGCCATTTTTAGGGTCAAATCATTAGAAGTCTATTAATTGAATCCCAATGAAATTGGAATTCTGAGTTTGATTTGGAATGAAATTCCACTCTTTGAAAAAATTCGATTCGGGATAGAATTCTCACTTTAAAGAGAATTGTGATTGCATAAGAATTGTGTTTTAAAAAGGAGTTCCAAATTCATTAGAAGTCTATTAATTGAAGATTATTTTCTAAGAAGAATTTCAAATTGATAAAAATTCTCGAAGATAGAGTCTTGGATAAGATAGAATTCTAATGATAGTGTAGTTCATTATAATAGGAGAATCCTAGGTATTCGAACTACGATGGACTTTGATCTCTATCGGGAAACTGGTAAAGTACGTAGGCAGCCAATAGGGCGCAAGTCCAATCTTAGGATGACTTTGTGTCTCCTAAGATCTTTAGGATTTTTGTTTACTTTTGTATTATTTATTATTATTATTATTACTATTATTCATATTTTCTGTGGTTGATTAGATAATTAGAATTGTTGTGATAAGATTTTGATAAAGCCCAAACTTAATTAGGAGACCTTTAATTAGGGTGAGGTGGGTGCCTACAAGGAGTTCCTTGGAACCTTCCCACTTCATAACCTAGCCCTCGAATCCAACTTTGATTCGAAGACCATGCTTTTCCGAAATACGGGGTCATTGTTTTATTGAAAATAAAACTCTTTTTTATGGTTTCCTTATTCCTTAAAAATAAGGTGGCGACTCCCAGTTTTTTGCAAACACTTATCCTTTTTCAAAACCCAATCTTGAGTGGATAATAGAGAAGGATAAATGTGGATAATAGAGAAGGATAAATTGAGACGGATAAAGATCATCCATAATCCACAATGATTCAAAAGTGAACGGCCTCCAAAACCCCTCAGGTCGCTGGTTCACATCTTGTTGAGAAAGTTGATAAATTTGAGGTTAAGGTCAAGTCTAAGCCTGATAAAGAGAGTGAGTTTGTTTCCACCATCACTAGACTTGAACAAGAGGTCAAAGATGCTCGTGAACTTAAAATCAATTTGGATAAAAGATCCGAGCAACTTAATATCTCGTTAGGGACTGTGAAGAGGAATATAGAAAGAGAAGGGTTAGGATCTACCTCATGTGAGACTGAACCTATTTTAGATGAAGTTGAGCCATCCACTGCAAAGGTGGAGAAACCTTTGATGAAGCTTACACCTAAGGTTGATCAAACTCCAAAGAATAAGTTTGTTCTAAAATGTCATCAGTTTGGAGTTATAGGTCATATTAGGCCTCACTGTCATAGTCTTAAGAAAACCTCTAGGGCTACATATAGAAGTGTGTCATATGCTGCATATCATGATTTTTCTAGCTTTGTTCCCACTTGCCACCATTGTGGTAAGAAATGTCACATTCGACCACATTGCTTCCACTTGAAGCAATCTTCTTTTGCTTAGAATATAGACACTCATTCTAACTCGTTTAGGAGAGACTACAGAAATTTTCCAAAAATGTCTAGGACCCCTAGGACATAAGTTGACTTGACTTCTAATGGAAAGAAAAAGTCAACTCCTACAGTCAAGGAAGCTTTAAAGCAACCAATTATTAGGATTTTTTGCATTAGGAAAGAGGATTTGAAGTTCTTCAACCTCAATCCTTCTTTAGGAAAGGGTTCTTCTCACTTCCTCTAGTGGATGTGAGCTCCTAGTCCGCAATGACTTTAAACTAGATGCATCCGAAACGACGTTAAACTATCCTTATCCGAAAAAACATTAAACTATCCATAGTTAGCTTAGGATTGCTTCTCAGTTCCTTCATTTCATTTTCCTAAAGCTAAACTATGTAGTTAGAATTCCATTTGATTTCTTTCATTGGTATCTTATTTAGGGGGAGAGAAGAGAAAAAATGTTTTTGGACTTTTTCTCAATTGGTGTCATATTGTTAAAAACTCAAAAAAAAAAAAAAAAAATTGTTTTGTTATTTATTTTTGTTTTCCAAATATTTTTACAAAATACCAAAAATATTTTTGAGTGCATTATATCTTGATGATTATAAGTTACAAGTGCTTTTGATTCATTCTAAATTATGTATATTAGAATAAGGATTGGCTTTTATCTTGCTTAACATGAATTTATTCTATTATGTCAATTAAGTGTCTCCTTTTATACTTCATGAGCATTAATCATTGTTGTCATGAGTTGACCTATAATCGTTCGCTTCTTTTAAAGCCAAACATGCTCGTGGAAATATTTGCACAATTCTTCTCACCTCTTTGCTTCTACAATACATCTATTTATATTGATTATGAGCTCCTGTTACTCTTCAAATGGTAGTTCAAAAGTTATTATTCAACTATAAAAGGCATTAGAAATATGGAACAAGAATTTGCAAAGAGTTCCAATATATATATATATATATATATATATATATATATATATATATATATATTTGTGTGTTTGTGTGTGTGAAAGAGGCAAAATGCCCAAAAAGATGAAAGCAAAAAAGTGCTAAACAAAGAAAAAGAGCCATGAATTTCTCAAAAGTTGTATAAAAAATACTAGTAGTGGTGCATATCTTACCTTGAGCTCTTACTCAATTTTTCTTCTCCCTATGCATGTTTGAAATATAAAAAAAATATAATTTCTCTTTCTTTCTTAAAAAGGGCTTTCACTCGTCTTCATGGGTGAAATCGATTGGTTTGACTCTCATGACTGATATTGTTTTTGCTTTTGAGTTTAAATTGTGTTACATATTTTAAAGATATGCTGATTTGAATACCTATTAATCAAGCTAATTATCACTTCTTGGTCATAGATGCGCTTTAAATGATTCAAACTTTCTTTATCTTTAATCAAAAAGTTATTAATATGCTCATTTTTAGATTGGTAGTGTTTTATTTCTTCGTTTTTTTTTTTTTTGTTTATAATTTTTTTTGCAAAAACAGGGAATCGGATTGATCCTAAATATAAGGCCGGATCGATTCTAGCTACAATAGACATAAGATCGATCCTACCCTATACCCTAGATCGATCCATCGCGCGGATTTTTAAAACCTTGACTTTTTGACTTCCCGCGCAGCATATAAACTTGAGGGTTGTGTTCATTTGTCACATACATACTTTTGCTCTCTCTTTCTCTTAGCATACCCTCTTGTGTCTCTCCATTTCCCCTTCATTTCTCATACCCTGGAGTGTTCACTTTCGCTCCCTAGTGGCTTTTCTTGCCATTCTAGCTCTCGTTGTACTCATGGTTGGTGGTTCGAGTTCTGCTGGGACTCGAAAATGTACTTGTACGCCTGGTGCTTCATCTTCGAGGGGTGGTACGCCACGTAGGGGTGGTTGTGCTTGTCGTGGTTAGTATCAGGACATCACTAATCCTGATATAAGAGATTCCCCACCTACTTCACCTCCTGCAGTTGCTCCCATAGACCCATGGAAGAGTCATCCTGTGTCTTGTAAGCGATAGGTTGACAATGTCAGTATCGGAGCTGAGAACGAGATCATACGACGTCTTGATTCATACTGGTTAGGGAAGTTCTTCGAACCTACTAAGTTCTACATTCCTGAGTTTGTACGTGATTTTTATCGCTCAGCTCGGTTTGTTGATTCTGGAGAGGGTGCCATTCATTCCACTTTAAGATATTATGCTGTTATCATTACTCTTGGGAGGATTGGTAAGTATTTAAGTGTTAGAAGTATGCCATAAAACCAATCCTAAAGGGTATATTAGTTTCATATTATTATTATATATGGAAGGTATAACTTATCTAATATGTTCTAACATATATGATAAGGTCCATGAATAAATGATAAGAGAAATATACATCTCAAGGTGTTGAGATAGAGAGACTGATATTTCTCATATACATCTATTCTAAAAGAGTTCCTACTCAAAGGTTTATTAAAGTGGATATTTAATTAACCGTTTGAAGAGTGGCACAGATTTCAACTAACTCTTATGGAGGATAGGTAGTCTTTCCTATCAGTGTAGTGACACTTAGGTTAATCTGTGGGTGCATATTAGAGAATATGTACACTGAACATGATCTACAAAGAATGTTCCTATGGTAGTTCTGTCAAAGTAATATTCTAATGTTATGTCCATTTATTTGGTAGTCCTTAGACCTGAGACACCATAGCTGTCTTATGCATAGGTTGCTAGAGTTTGATAGTATCTTGTACAGCCTTATCCATAAGGTTGTAATCGGTGCTTATTGGCTCTA
>JAESVK010063432.1:4292-19831 GCA_017140935.1 Hamamelis virginiana
AAAAACCCTAATTACCTATCGAGCTCTCTTCAGAATGCCATGAAAATTAATAGGGATGTTCTAAACAACCTCAAAAACCAAATGCAATACAAATGGGTTGATTCCAATCCAAATGTACACATGAAATAATGAATACTTCCTCTTCTCCGAAAATGGTAATTTGGGTAATTTGGTATTTACAAGCCCAATTCTCCACCAAATGATCAACTATTCAAGTTGATCATTTGCATAAACATATGATAAAATAAATTGGTAAAAATGGGGTGTCTATAATTACATTTCACTCACTGCATTTCATTCACTTGGGAGGTTATTTACATGCACGGTAGAAGGTCTTTGTCTTGTGACCTACAACCGCTTGACCTAGAGTTAGAAAGTACCTTAAGGTCTCTTCGAGCTAGTTGACCCGATTTACGGTCAGAGTCTAACAGTACAATGGAAAACCAAGGTCAAGACCCACCTAGACTAGTTGCAGTGCCAGAGCAAGTCCAGCCAACACCTAGGATGCTTAGAGATCACTTTATACCTGGTGCATTTACTCCACCTTCCTGCATTCAGATTCCTAATATAGAAAATGTCCAGTATGAGATTCGACATACTACTCTTCAGATGTTACCGACTTTCTATGGTTTGGATAGGGAGAATCCATACGATCATCTCACCGAGTTTCTGGGAATCTGTTCCACCATTAGGATTCAGGGCCTCACTGCAGATGCCATCAAACTCCTCTTGTTCTCGTATTCTCTACGAGATAAGGCCAAAACCTGGATTAACACTCTTAGGACCACAGAGTCTATCACTACTTGGTCTGATCTTCAGACACTATTTTTAGCTAGGTTCTACTCTATTGGTCGTACCACTCAGATGAGGTATAATATTCCATTTCGTTCAGAGAGAGGGTGAACCGTTTCATGAGTAATGGGAAAAGATGAAAGAACTTCTTAGGTTGTGTCCCCATCATGATATACCTGATGGCAAGTTGTTCAGTCGTTCTTTCAGGGCCTGTGTGCTAAGGATAAGGGTCTAGTGAATTCTGCGAGTGGAGGTGCGATATTGAGGAAGAGTGTTGAGGAGGCATGGGATTTATTCAAGATTCTCAGTGAGGATTCTCTTCATATGGCCTCGATGAGTCAAAACGATAGAGGTTCATCTTCGACCTCTAATTCTAGGAAGGGCGTGCATGAGGTAGAGAGTACCACAGTGATAAACCAACAAGCGGCGGCATTATCTATGAAAATGGATCAACTGTTTGCCGTTCAAGGTCAACCACCTAAGATTCCTTCTTCACCTGTGACCTCTGTGAGTGATGTGTGTGGCATTTGTGCCGATGTTAGTCATGACACTCTGTCGTGTCCTATGGCTCCCCAGTATCCTGAGTTCGTTCAGGAACAAGTTCATGCAGCCCAGGGGTTCTCTAACCCAAAGAATGACCCATATTCGAATACCTTTAATCCGGGATGGAAGAGTTACCCTAACTTGCGGTGGTCTCAACCTTCCCAAGGGACAGAAAATCAGTTCCAAGGGTCGAGTAACTCATATCAGCAAGCCCCTAGGTCTAACTTCCAAGGGGATAATTCTAATTTCGCACAACCTTATAGACCACCTCATCTCCAGTCCCAACCTCAAACTCAAGGTGGCAACCCATCTCAAGCACCTCGAAGACAAATGAGTAGTGGTTTCGAAGAGCAAGTCCTTAAAGCCCTGAAAAATTTAGAAGCTAACAACCAACTCTTGCACTCTCATTCGCAATCCATTGCTAAACTAGAGACCCAAGTGGGGAAAATCGCGGCCACTCTGAGCCGTCGAGAGGAGGGAAGACTTCCGAGTCAACCCGTCAGTAACCCCAAAGGAGTGCACTTGGCTGAGAGTTCGTTTTCACAAGACTCTCAATATCATGAAGAGGTGAAAGTTATCACCACTTTGAGGAGTGGTAAAGTTGTGGATAACAGGGTTGGGGAGGAAGTTAATGAGGAATTGAGTGTGTCTAGGATTCCTAGGATGGGGAAAGTGAGTGAGAAAGAGAAGACTGTGAATGAGAAAGGGAAGAGTGTTATGAGTGAGCCTAAGAGGGATAACTTTCCCTCCAATTCTGATGAGTGACATCCTATGTGCCAAAGGCTCCATTCCCTTCTGCGTTGGTTACGCCAGTGAGAGGGAAGAAGAAGGGAGCATCGTTGAGTGAGATGTTAGAGGTATTTAAGTAAGTTCATATTAATCTCCCACTCTTAGATGTGATTAAGCAGATTCCCTCCTATGCCAAATTCTTGAAGGACCTATGTACTCAGCAGCGCAAGGATCGTGTGCATTTCGCTAAATCAGCGGTCCTTTCGGATGTGGCTAGTGCCGTGGTTCAGTACCACGTCCCTGTGAAACGTAAGGACCCGGGCACTTCTACCATTCCTTGCTTCTTAGGAAGTCATTATGTCGACTGGGCCTTGATCGATTATGGGGCCAATGTGAATATCGTTCCATACTCTGTGTATGAGAAGATGGAGCTAGGAGAGCTCAAACCTACACCCACCATGTTACAGTTTGCTGACAGATCAACCAAGGTTCCTAGGGGTGTGTTACAGGATGTGTTAGTTAAGATAGAGTCGTTCGTCTTTCCGGCCGATTTTATCGTTCTTGATATGGAGCCTATAAACACCACTAGACCTCAAATTCCAGTGATCATAGGTAGACCACTTCTTGTGACTGCGAATGCAGTCTTACATTGTCGGTCGGGTATTATGGAAGTTTCGTTTGGTAATATGAAGGCTAAGCTTCAAGTGTACCATGCTGTCACGTACCCTCATCACTTTGAGGAGTGCTCATTTGTGGATGCCATAGATAGAGCAGTCGAGGAGGCTATGCCTTTTATACTGTCAGAGGACCCTTTAGAGTCATGTCTGGCACATTTTAATTGTGAGGATTTCGATATTGACCCGTCCATCTTAGAGGTTAACCAGATTCTTGAGTCCACCCCTGTTCTAGGCAACCTACCTTGGAAGCCTAAAGTCGAGGCCTTGCCTCCGTTGGCCAGTATTCCCATGCCCACATCTTTAGAGGTAGCTCCAAAACTTGAGTTGAAGCCTTTACCGGCTAATCATAAGTATGCATTTCTAGGAGCCCAAGAAACACTCCCTGTCATCATTGCTTCGGATTTAAGTCAGGATCAAGAGAGTAAGCTGTTGACACTCTTAGGGGAGCATAAACAAGCTATAGGATGGTCGGTTGTAGACTTTAAGGGTATAGATACATCTATTTGCATGCACCGAATCCATCTCGAAGAGGGTGCTATACCTTCAAGGGAAATGCAGCGAAAGCTCAATCCTAATATGAAGGAAGTGGTTATGAAAGAAGTGGTTAAATTGTTGGATGCGGTTATCATATACCCCATCTTTTATAGTGATTGGGTCGAGCCTACTCAGGTTGTTCCCAAAAAGTCCGGGCTTACTGTTATTCCTAATGATCAGGGTATTCTAGTCCCTACTCGAGCCACTACTGGGTGGCGAGTATGTATAGATTACAGGAAGCTTAACTCTAGGACTAGGAAAGATCACTTCCCACTTCCCTACATTGACCAGATCTTAGAGAAACTTACGGGACAGAGTTTTTATTGTTTCTTAGATGGTTATTCCGGATATAACCAAATAGCGGTTTATCCCGACGACCAAGAGAAAACCACATTCACTTGCCCTTTTGGCACTTTTGCCTTCAGGCGTATGTCATTCGGCCTCTGTAATGCTCCTAGCACTTTCATGCGATGTATGTTGGCCATTTTCTCCGACATGATTGGGGATTTTCTTGAGGTGTTTATGGGCGATTTCTCTATTTTCGGTTCTTCATTTGATTCTTGTCTCTCTAATCTGTTAAAGGTCTTGAAGCGATGCTGTGAGACCAATCTCGTTTTGAGTTGGGAAAAGATCCATTTTATGGTTCGTGAGGCTATAGTCCTGGGTCATGTAGTTTCTAGTCGTGGTATCGAGGTTGATCGTGCGAAAGTAGATTTGATTGCGAAATTGCCACCTCCTACCAATGTTAAGCAGATTCGATCTTTCCTTGGACATGCCGGATTTTATCGGCGATTCATCAAAGATTTTAGCAAAATCTCTAGGCCCTTGTGCACTCTTCTTGCCAAGGATGTACCCTTTGTCTTTGATGAGGCTTGTCTGAAAGCCTTTACCACACTGCGCTCTTGATCGTCAGAGAACGAGGGAGATTATTCCTTGTTAATGATCAAGATTAATATATTTATAAAATCGCGTGTTTGTTAATCTCAATTCAATTGCGATTGGTGAGCACGGGTGTCGAACCACTGGGAAATATGTAAATTTAAAATGATAAACTATTAGATTTAATTAAAGTGAAGAATAGTGTCAAATTAATTTGGTGGTGAAAAGAGCTTCAATTGGGTTGAAGCGGAAATACTGAATTTAACAAAGCTGATTTAAAACGCGATTTAATTAATGGAATGAGTGGAACTTGGGTGAGAAGTCCATTGAATATCAAATATGCAAATTAGTTATAAAATCCACGATATAGTAATTATGTATGGTGGTTCATCCAACTATAAGAAGGAATTCCCAAAAAGATGATGAATAACAGGACCGGCAGGTTTATCCTTGAAAAGGAATGGAATATCACTATCCACCTTAATTGGGGATAAAACATGCTAGTTTGTTATTCATCCCAATAAGTTCCATTGCATAATTATATAATTGCAATCACAGATGTACAATTATATTATATTATATTTAGCAGTAGTGTACGGTAAACCTTCACAACTATGCAATTACATAATACAAATAAAGGGATGTTTATAAAATAGAATTGCATAAAGAATCCAACTTCATCCTCACCCAAGCTTGGAGTATTAACTACACATTAATGGATGAGAATCTCCTTTATCCATGACAAGCTCTAAGGGGTCACGGGATGGAAAAAGTAAAAATAAAGCAGAAAGTAAATAACTGAAGAAATAAAGAAAAATGACTGAAAGAAATAAAGAAAATGGCTTAAATAAATAAAGAAAAGGGCGTAAGTAAATAAAGAAAATGGCTTAAATAAATAAAGAAAATGACAGTAAAAGTAAAGAACAATTCTCAAGTGAGAATTGAGCCATGTATTAAAAACGAAAATTGCAGAAATTAAAGTACAGAAATTAAAGACTGAATAAGTAAAGAACAATTCTCAAATGAGAATTGAGCCATGCATTAAAGGAAAAATTGCAGAAAAGTAAATAACAGAATAAAAAGCAGAATTGAACTGTAAGATGAAGTCTATTAAAATTGACAGAGTAATGATTCAGAACAAAAGTCATGAACCCTGTTAAAGTCACATGGACACTTCTATATATAGACTACATTTACAAAAGACCAAAATGCCCTCAAAATATCAAGAAATATCTAAGACAGCCCTCAGCCGACCTAAGTCTATCGATAGCGAGATTTGGCTATCGATAGAACTTATATCGATAGCGAATCTTGGCTATCGATAGTCATGTTGGTTCTGGCTTGGTGATTGCAGAATTTCTTCTGCTGCGTTTCAGACTTCATTGCCTTGATTGCTTTATCGCGAAACGCTTCCTTTTGGTGCTTTAGGCAAGTCATTACGAGAGACAGCTTTGTACCTATTCAGACTGTACAAATTCTTACAAAAGGAGAAATTAAGCAAGTTATACGGATTCTATACAAAATAGGTTATTTATTACGCAACTACTTAAATAAGGGAACAAAGTAATACCATAGTTGAAGGTATGATTGTGGTTCAATCACTCTCTCTTGAGCACTGCTCCTATCATACAGCCCCCGAATTGGTCATACCCTTTTGAGATTATGTGTGATGCATCTGATTACGCTATAGGGGCTGTTCTGGGCCAACAGGTGGATAAGCTTCCACGTGTTATTTACTATGCTAGTAAAACTCTTGATGATGCTCAAATGAACTACACCACCACTGAGAAGGAGTTATTAGCTGTTGTTTATGCCTTAGACAAATTTCGATCATACTTGTTAGGAGCTAAGGTAGTTGTTTACTCTGATCATGCCGCTCTGCGGTACCTCTTGTCCAAAAAAGAGACCAAACCTAGATTGATTCGATGGATTCTTCTCTTGCAAGAATTTGATTTTGAAATTAAGGATAAGACGGGTTCTGAAAATGTGGTTGCGGATCATTTATCTAGGATCTTAGCTGATAATGAAAGTGATACCCTTCCGATTCGGGATTCCTTTCCCGATGAGCAGTTATTTGCAATGTCTCAGATACCTCTGCCTTGGTATGTTCATATTGTTAATTACATTGCCACAGGACTTATACCTTATACTTGGACCAAACAGGAAAAAGATCGCTTCTTCTCACAGATTAAAATTTATATTTGGGAGGATCCTATTCTATTTAGGTACTGTACGGACCAAGTGATCCGCCGATGCATCCCCGAGAGTGAGGTGCATGATATCCTGAAGTTCTGCCACACTCTGGCTTGTGGTGGACACTTTAGTGGCAAAAAGACTGCTGCTAAAGTTCTTCAGTGTGGCTTCTATTGGCCCACGTTGTTTCGAGACTCTATGGACTTCTGCAAGTCCTGTGAGAATTGCCAGAAAATAGGTTCTATGTCTAGAAGGGATATGATGCCTCTAAATCCGATTCTCATTGTAGAAATCTTTAACGTTTGGGGTATCGACTTCATGAGACCCTTTCCGATTTCTCATGGCTTTGAGTATATCCTAGTGGCCGTTGATTATGTGTCAAAATGGGTAGAAGCGGTTGCCACTAGGACCAATGATCATAAAGTCGTACTGCAGTTCCTCCAAGAGAATATTTTCTCTCGGTTTGGATGTCCTAGGGCTATTATTAGTGATGGAGGTTCACATTTCAATAACAGACCTTTTGCGGCACTAATTGCCAAATACTCCATTACTCACAAAGTAGCAACTCCATACCACCCCCAAACTAGTGGGCAAGTGGAGGTGTCCAATCGGAAAATCAAACATATTTTGGAGAAAACGGTCAAGCCCGACCGTAAAGATTGGTCTTTGGGATTGGTCGATGCTCTTTGGGCTTACCGCACAGCTTATAAAACTCCCATTGGCATGTCCCCTTACCGACTTGTCTATAGAAAACCATGCCATCTTCCTATCGAGCTTGAGCATAATGCCCTGTAAGCGATATGCCAGTTTAACTTTGAAATGAAGGAAGCGGGTTCCCACCGCAAACTTCAACTCAGTGAGCTTGAAGAGATTCGCAATGAGGCATATGAGAGTTCAAAAATCTATAAGACCAAAATGACAGAATTTCATGATAAACATATTAATCGAAAATCTTTTAAGCCTAATTAGAGAGTATGGCTTTTTAACTCCAAATTGCGATTATTCCCAGGCGAACTAAGGTCTCGATGGGATGGGCCATACATGGTTTCCAAAGTCTTTCCCCATGGTGCTGTAGAGATTAGTAATCCCGTGATGGTTCCACTTTCATGGTGAATGGTCAACGGCTCAAGCCGTATATTGAGGGTTTTGTAGATGGGGATCTCACTAGGAATGGTGTGGTAGTGGAGTCTATGACCTTAGAAGACCCCACTTATGAGTTTGACTGAAGATCTATACCACGTTTGGCTGAAGACGTTAAACTTAGCTCTTCGTGGGAGGAAACCCATGCGTTGGTCTTCGTTTAGTCTATGTGTTTAATCGTACCTTATAGTTCGTTGCTTGAGTTGTCTTTCTCTCTCCGGTTTTGTTCTATTTCTTCATCATTGGGGACAATGATTAGCTCTAAGTTGGAGGGTGGGAGCTCACATGCATTGCATTGCATTCCATTTTTGTGAGTTTAACTCTCGTGACTAGTTTGAAATTTATTTTTATTTTTGGGATGCTGTTATTTGTCTTCCATGAAAGTTTCTCCAGTACTTGTGCATAATAATACCCATGAATTCATACTTTATGCATCATTTGCTTCTCGTCTTTGAATTAGAATATTCCTAAATATACTACACATGCACCAACCGTTTTGAATATCTTCTTCAACAGATGAGTATGTGAGAATGATCCCAGTTTAGAGTGGAGATTTATAACCATTTATGCATATATTGAGCCGTTCTTATCGTTCTGGGACACATATATTCATATTAATCGTTTCAGTGTATTTGGTCGTTCATCGTGAATTTTGCATGGCATTTCTACTTAATTAAGTGCAAATATAGCATTGTTGCATTATGATCAATTGGGAACATTTGAGCATATTTGAATATGATTTTAGGCCTTTGTTCAGAGTCTGTAAACTGTGTGTCAGTCGATTGGTTTTATAGTCAGTCATATTACCCCTCGCACCCAAGTTTGAGCCATCAAGTTCAATTCATTTTGAAAAAACTAGGAAACCATGGGTATACATGTTCGAGGGTTGGTTTGTGGGTAGTGTTCATGATGGAAATTCAGTGGAGAGACACATGAGGCAGATAAGGTGGAGAAATACTGGTTTTGGTCGAATTTTAAGTTCTCCTATCGATAGGGGCTTCATGCCTATCGATAAGTCTATCGATAGGGTCATCAATCCTATCGATAGGTCACCATCTCTGTTAAAATTTTCCTGCAACCCGAGCAAAGACCTATCGATAGGTCACCACCCCTATCGATAGGTCACCACCCCTATCGATAGGCCTATCGATAAGGTCATACACCCTATCGATAGAACCTCCTTTCAGTCCTTTGAACCTGCAGGCCGAGCCACTCCACTAGCGATAGGCTCCCAACCCTATCGATAGGGCTACCCAGATTTAAAAATAAAAAAATAAAAATTAGAATCTGAAAAGCCACGCGGCTGTCCCCCCCCCTTTTTTTTCTTTTCTTTCTTTCTATTTCTTTCCTTTTTATTTTATTTTATTTTCTTCTTCTTTTTCTCTCTCGCGCCTTCTCACCTTCAAACCCTTCCATCTCTACCCACCAAGAATCACAACCCCTTCACCAACCGTTGCACTGCTTCTCCTTCCCACCTCTTCCCGATCTTGATTACTTATGTCCGATAAAAACCATTCATCCCCGTTACACCAACCCATCCCTCCGCACAGTTTCTCCATTCGCTCCGTGGGTTTCGAAGGTTGTGAGTCAAGGTTCACCGTTAGGTACATCTTCTATTTTGGTTCTTTTGGTTAAATTCGTAGTGAAGAGTGTCGTAGTGGTGATTTGGGGAGGGTATAGTTCTCTGTTTGGAGCTATTGTGTTTTGAATTGATAGGAATCAGTTGTTTTAATCATCACTTGTCGGCACCGTTTCATTGCACTTGTGTGTTCAGCGTTTAATTTGAAAATATTGTTGGATTGTGTGCACTGTTGAGTACGGTGGTTTTGGGTGGCTGAGTAATTTGAAATCGGACTATGGTGACTGGGAATTGTGAAGTGAGTTATTGTATTTGAAAATGGTGAGGCAGAAACAACCATCTCAGCCCTTAGATAAGGGCAAATCTGTTATAGCCCAGCCGGACCAGCCGGCAAAGAGATCGGAGATAGGGCCAGCCATTCGAGAGATACCACCGGTGAGACCGGCGCGCACGAAGAACCCGTCTGTGGGTAGAGATAAGAGAGTGGTCTATGAGGATAGCACCGATTCCGACAGTGACTCCTCGTCTGATCCTAGTTATAGGCGACCACCTGGGTCCGCCTTTGGGGCCCATTCTGACGATGCTAGTGAGTTTTTCGATCCCTATGAGATTGATACTGAGCATCCCACCATCGGCATCACCGGGGGCATTAAAAAGCCCCTCACATCTAGGCCAGCTAAATGGTCCGACACATCCAGAAAAGAGAGACCACCGCTACAGAAGAAGTAGAAAAGTGATCTTAAGAGTTGGGCGGATGTACTGAAAGAGAAAAAATTCAATGCGGAGAGATTTTTGGATGCATCGAAATTCGTGGAGAAAACACCACTTGTGACCCGCCTATAGTGGAGGCACTTATCTGCTTAGTTGGTGAAGGGTAAGGGTTATAACCCTCCCTTGTACGAGAGTTCTATTCAGTCGCGAGGCCGCACGAGCGCGACAACGAGATGCTTATCGCTCAAGTGGGCAAGCGTTCGATTGAGCTTACGGTGGACTGGATTGCGCAGTACTTGGGTTGTGAGCGCCCCGTTCCTGCTTCCATTACCTTTTCTCCTGTTGAGGACGATGTTGATCACCCACTTCACAGCAGCAGAGTGTGCTCAAATTGTATGCGTTAACCCAGTTTTGTATCATGGGGGCAACTTCACCAGCGGCAACATGAAGACTATTTATGCCGTGATGATTAAGTTGCTCTTATGCAACTTGAGGCCTCGAGGGACAGACAGCAGTATTCATCTAGACATGATTCGATTACTGATCGCCTTCATGGGTGAGAACGAGATTGACGTAGCTCATTTGATCTTTAGAGAGATGTGCTCTTTTATTCAGTTACGGCCGCCACAGCAGAACATGCCATTCCCTCAGATGATCACTCAGCGTTATATAGAGGCCGGATGTTCTTCGTCCGAGCCGAGTTTATGGGGAGATGGACCCATCACTCCCGTCACATTGACGAGGAGTGCGAAGGCTGCTCAGTCTGCATTGGCAAGGCAGCGGAGGGAAGCGCCAGAGCCACCACAGCCAGAGATACCACAGCCAGCACCTACTGAGACAGTGCCACCTAGGCCTGTCAGGACTACTTCAAGGCCATCTGGGCCAGCTAAGACTATGCCTGCCTATCCATCCGGAGTTGAAGGTTTATTACTATAGTTATTGGATGGGCAGAGGCGGCTGATGGAAGGGCAACAGGCCCTTATGAGAGAGCATGAGCAGATCCGAGCTGAGCTGCAGCGTCAGTCAGCCAGACAGAGAGTTCTATGGTGTGTTCAGCAGGAGCTACCTCTCACTACGAATGATTTTGCATTGTTTGATGAGCCCGATGAGATTTGAACTGAGGTCACAGCTGGGGATGCTCATATGGATGAGGATCCACAGGATGAGATGAGGGCAGAGGTTGAACAGCGAGATGATACCGGTGATGGGGCAGAGTAGTTGGTTGATTAGGGTTGAGTCTACTTTTTTTTTTTTTCAGTTCAAGTGTGTCTAAGTGTTCATACAGTTGAGTTTTTAGAGTAGTGTTAGGTTATTTTGAACGAGTTGGCTTGGGTAGTAACATGAACCGTCTTTTAAGCCATATCGTATTGGTGTTTCCCTTTCTTTTTGTAACCAAGGTCAATATATAGCAATAAAAGTCCAAATTGATTCAACTTGTGCTTTTTGTACTTTGATCATATTTGCATCGCATGACTATATATTTGTGCTGAAATTTTGGTTGGATGCGTGCATTTTCATTCCACTTCATCTCAGTTCTTCATTGTGCAATTATATGAGTATCGCACTTATATAACTCTTATTGGGATATAACATGGATTCCTTACCCCTTTCGTGAGAGTTATTGTAGAGAGCGACCATCCCAGTGAGGCTTGAAGTTGAAACTCGTTACAGGATTTGACTTATATGCTTACTCTGTTGATGAAAATATTTGTATTCGGTTCATTTCACACTACACAATTTGGAACATACTAAATTTTAAGACTTGCGACGTGAATGCATTTTGAATGTTCTTTTGTGGCATAACTTACATAATTACTTGGGAAGTTTAACATGTGCATGACAGGTTGCAGATTTAATTGTTTTTCGTTAACTTTGAGTCCATATCATGTTTGTGGGTATCATTTCTGCAAACCTTCACGAGACTACAACTCATCCTCTAGGGGGAACCTAGCGGTTTAAAGGCTTATTGCATACGCTAAATGCAATCGCAATTCCCTGCGAAAGTGGCATTTCATTTCGTTTCCCTTTCTTTTATAGTTTAATCTTTTGTTATTTTCAGTGTTCTTTATCTTAGTGTTTGCAAGGGACTAGCAAAGTCAAAGTTGGAGGGTGTGATTGCTCTGCAATCTAGCTTCATTTTACAGCATTCGGAGGCCATATTCAGTAGTTTTTGGCACTGTAAGTACTTTGATTTAGTTGGTTTTTAGTCATACATGTATTTTCGTCTTGTGTAGGTGTTTTCGCCCATAAACCAGGCTTTTTAACCGTTGAGAGAGTGTTTGAATGAAGTGGGGCGAAGAAAGCATGCTAGGATGATTACCGAGTGAGAAAAGTTACAAAATCGAGCAAAATGTGCATATTTTCCTCAAGCCTATCGATAGGGCCCTAGGCTTATCGATAGGGTATCTCTCAGGAATAAATAATTGCAAAAAAAATGAAAGCTGCATGTGTCACCTATCGATAAGGCACTAGGCCTATTGATAGGTAAGAGCCCGGGCAGTTTCCTAAATTGATTCAAACTCTGATTTAGTAACTGCTGTTTTAGTATTTCGAGGGAGCTCGGCTGGAGGGACTTTGAAGCACTATTTAAACATCTTTTCAAGACTGAAATAGGGTTCCCATTCATCACAGACTCAGACATAGCCTCCATTGATTTCTCTCTCTTCTCCACAACCACCGATATTGGATTATTGGCTGCACATGGAAGAAATGAAGACCTCTGGTGATTCAGCCCCGATTATGAGCAGCTAGACTCCTTTCTTTGGGTGTAGATGAAGCTTGGTTAGTGGTTTTGCCATGTATTGATTATATTTTTGGATTTTGTAATCGTTTATGACAATTGTACAACTTTGAGAGATTGTCTCCTCTAGCAATCCGGTTTGTTAATGTTATATCTTTCAAATATGAATGTTTTATGTGATTTCAATCATATTAGTTGTGCAATAGTATCGACCGAATATGCTTAGATTCATCTAGTTCATTCATACCTTATTTGGATAATCTGTGCATGCTCCGCTTGACAGATTATGCCTCGTTTGGATTAATCAAGCTAAGTGAATCTATGCATAACACTCTTGATGGTTTATTCTTGTAGATTAGATCATCACCGTTCATAAACCATTGCGAAACCTTAACTATGATTGCATGCATGGTAATCTCCTAACTAAAGTGATTCGAAGCCCAAGGTTCCCTTTACTTGATTTAATCAATAGTTTTATTTCCATAGTCATCATAAACAATCAACTCATCAACTCAAAAGATTGTTTGGTAACTAAAATCGAATTCATAATAAGTTTCTTTTAACTCAGCCATTAGTCTCTGAGGTTCGACACCTGTCCACAAACTACTTTTCCAACGAATTGAGGTTACAAGCACGAGTACTTTATAAATTTTAAATCTTGATCACGAACAAGGAAATAACCTCCCTTGTTTGGACCGATCAGCTACGACTTTAAGAGCTTGAGAAGATTTGGTTGTCGCTATGTATTAATTACATAGACCTTTTAATTACGATCACCTAACCTTCATTATAAACCTAGGATTCATCTTTTTGGCTCAAAGTTTGAACCCACCTTAAAAGTCCATAATCAATCCAAGGCCCATTAATATTAGGGCCTTGACCTAATTTATTATATGTTTAAGATAAATCCACTATGGCCTCTAGAAGGACAGTGTGAGGATAATCGAGAACTAATAATAAAGTTTGGTCTAAATTTTATATGTATACTATATATATATATATATATATATATATGTGTGTGTGTGTGTGTGTGTGTGTGTGTGTGTGTGTGTGTGATGCATGTAATGTATGTGTAATTTTAAAAATGAGACTTTTTAAGAAAACCCTTCATTTTCAAAATTAAGTTGTAAGGAAAAGGTATGAGCCTTATCCTAGCCTCCCAGCATTATAAGATAAGAAAATTCTTTCAATGGTTATGTTTGGCTGAAGATATGCGGGAACATATCCATCCTAAGAATTCATCTTATCTTATTCAATATTGGATATCATAAGATGCGAAACTGGTGCATCCCAAGAACCTATTATGTGAGGGATGTAACATTCAATTGACCATACTTATGTGAATGGTGGGTGTGACTTAACTAAAATGTACTATCCAAGAACCTATTATGTGAGGATACTACAGTTTAGAGGCTAAAGGAAGATTGGAATTTGCTTTGTGAAGCATTAGGATAAAGAGTTATCCACTCATCAAAATTATTATCCAAGAACCTATTATGTGAGGATTAATAATCCTTGATGGGACCCCAATCCCCGGTAAGGAAATTCAATGTTGAAATTCCCAAATCTCATTAATAAAAAGGTATATGAGATTTGAATAAAATAGTGAGAGGTAACATAAAAACTTAGAAACTAAAAGGTATTTATGTTTAAATAATATGAAATTCACGTTTATTATTTTCTGTTGTAGATGGCTGATTGTTTCGCAATCATGCACTTCCAATGGCGATAAAGCAGTTCAATTACTTAGTTTTTGATGTATATAAGTAGTTTATATTTAGTGTTTTTACTTATGTTTGTTATTTTCTGTATTGTAGGAATACAATGCAATTTGGTGGAACTTAGTGCAAAAGATGTGCGTTGCAAATCAGAGAAAATCCTCTAAAGAATAAAGTTTTGAAGCAAGTTGAATTGCATTTCAAATGAGGAAAAAGTAGCAGAAATGACTCATTACCGATAATGAAGGTTTCCATTATCGGTAGCCTAATCCCCAAAGTGCATAAACAATGAACAAAGAACCTGTCCAGTGCCATTACCGATAATGAAGGTACCTATTATCGGTAGTTCAATCAAACCATTACCGATATAAGCATATACCATTATCGGAAGCCATCAGCCGTAATCAGAAGCAAAGCATTACCGATAGTCCCAATATCCATTATCGGTAATGGGAGATTGTAGCACCAGCCAAGCTTTCCAGTTTTGATGCATTATCGATATCTCATATAGCCATTATCAATAATAGTTTTATATTCCAGCCCCAGTCTAATCCAGTCCAAGAGCATTACCGATAGTCTCATTCACTACTATCGGTAGTGGTGGTTTACTTAGCCTCGGAGCATTATTCCAGAAGAGCCATTACTGATAGTACCCTTTACCATTATTGGTAATGGGCATCGCCTTAGCCAAAATATCTTCTTTATGTGACTTTTTGAGGGGCATTTTTGTCTTTTCACTTGTAATCTTATATAAGCTTTTTGTAAGATCTTTGTAAGGAGTATTCACTTGTAAATTAGTTTACATTTAGGTTTTTAAATTCTCTCTCTTCTCTCTCATCTTTCTCATATTTCTAATCTACACTTTTAGTTAGATTGTTATTTAGTTATTCTCAAGGTTGTAATTTCATTACTTGTTAGTTTGAATCTGTATAAGAACAAAGTTTGGTTTATTCTCAGTTTATATAGTTTGATTACATAGTTTCAAAGTTTAAAACCATGTTTTCAATTTATTTTGAGTTGAATGAGTTCATTTCATCTGCCATGAGTAGCTAAACACTTTTACTGGGATTGATGAGGGATACTTGATTCATATATGAGGTAATGATTTTTGTTAGAAGTATGCCCTAAAACCAATCCTAAAGGGTATATTAAGTTTCATATTATCATAATATATGGAAGGTATAACTTATCTAATATGTTCTAACATATATGATAAGGTCCATAAATAAATGATAAGAGAAATATGCATCTCAAGGTGTTGAGATAGAGAGACTGATATTTCTCATATACATCTATTCTAAAAG
>JAESVK010063454.1:0-14899 GCA_017140935.1 Hamamelis virginiana
ATATTTAAAGACTTCCGCACGCGTATTTTGAAAAACTGTGTTAATTTTAAAAAGAAATTACTCAAAAGATAAGCGCTTGGTGTTTTATGTCACTGTGGCATTTCCGCATAGGGGTAACCCTGTGTGGGGTGTTACAGCTTGCCATTCAAAACGATCAAACCCCAAGAATCTGTGCTTAACATGACGCCCTTTAACTTGAAAGGACAGTTACACTTTTTCGTTGCCGCTTCACGCACATCTTTCTTTTTCTTCTTGACAACATTGATTGTCGATACATCTTTCTTCAACTCCGCTCTTTGCGATCGAAACTTGCCGCTCCGCTCGCACCCATAATACACAGCTGGCGTTCTATTACTCGTATTCACTTCGGACTTAAGAGTAATAACCACCATTCGATGTTCTTTACCGATGCTTCTTACATATATATCAAGCTCTTCACGAGTAGAAAATACCTACAAATGTATACAACATGATTTAGCATACTTTTAAAATATAATATATAAATTCACAATATTAGGAGTCCAAATATACCCGTTTTGTAATAAAAAACTCGGCAAGATCGACGATAGTAGGCTCTTCATAGGGGACTATCTGTAAATGTGACTGCATGATATGGAATTAAGTTAGATAAATTATTTATAGGAACTGACACGAAAATTTTAAAGAAATTTATCTCATTCGGTTACATATAGTCGAATCATAACTCTACATATTCGGTTACATGTGGCCGAATATATGATATTATATTCGGTAGTATTAAAATATTAAATATAGTCATATTCGGTAAATTTTAGTCGAATACAACATTACATATTCGGTAACACGTGACCGAATATTATATCTCAATATTCGGCTATACCAGGCCGAATACGAACACGAAAACAGTTTTTTTTTTTTTTCTTTTTCCCGCTCGAAATATGAGTTTTTTTCGTAATACCATCATACCATAATGATTATAGAGTGCTACGTTTCATGTTTTGAAGAAGGTTTAATCCAAATATAATTTTTACCAATAATATACAAACCAACCTAAAAATAAAGTGTGTAGGGTGAGTGCAAACATAAAACTAACCTCTTTAAGATGCTCTTCCATGCTTGACAATAAGACGATTGTCAAGAGATCGTGTAGTAGAAGAACCAAAATCGAAGCCGTATGCGTCTTCTTCGGCGAGAGGTTGTCGAATGCAAACAAACACACACGTAGGAGGGAAAGAAACGGTTCTTTGTTTTGTTTTGGTGTTGGGGGTAATATAGTCATTTTATAAATGTTAAAATATTATGGGTTGCTTAAAGTAATTGTGTTAATACTGGGTTGTATGTAGTAAAGGGATAATATGGTCATGCTTATTATATTTTTAATGTGCTGCCTTTAGTAAAAAATAAAATAGATAAGTTGTACTTAGAAATTGGGCTGCATTTAGTAAAACCAGTGCTGCAAATAGCCCCTCCCTTTGAGAATTCTAAAGTAAGAACCCTACCCTAGTTTTACTTATAAAGATTAGATATTCACTCATTGAAAAAGATCTTTTAACAAGCACACAAATTCTTGACAAATTTCAATCGTTCTACACCAAAGTTGTAGAAGAATCCTCAAACACAATCCACAAATGCTGATTCTTCTGCATCCCTTTCGAGACAAATATTAACATCTAACAAGAACAACAGTTGTATAATCTCTATTTGTTCTCTAGAGAAGTCAAGAAAATTGAAATTACCACATGATCAAGCCTCAACAACCCTTGATTAAACAATTCCTTTAATCTTCACAAACTAAGAAGATTGCAATTATCATAAGTTTATTCAAGATTAAGCCTCATCGACCCTTAATAAACATTCCCGTCACTCTCCACAAGAGAAAAGATTTGAAGAGCCCAATTCAAGAACAAACATTATTTATAACCCTTTGCTCAAGAATTGTGCTTATTTTTATGAATTTATTTATACAAGTTCATGTGTATCCACATTTCTTATCCGTTGTCCTTTGACTTTAGGACACAAATTTTGTATGTACAAATTTTTATCACATCACTTTATTTACATTCAAACCTTGAAGCTTCATCCATAGCCTTAAAGAGACAAGATTTGAATACAAGAACAAGAGCATTAGCAAGAGTATAAATGTTCCATTAGCTTATCGCACCTATACAAATCACGTAAATCATGGTTGCTCTAACTCAATACACCAATGGCAAGTGCTTTCCCATCGAAACTTGCTCGAATGAACAAGTATCAGTCTCTCATTACCCTAGCCTCTTTGAGCTAAGGGTAAAGAAGCAAGTTCTTCAAGATATAGAATAGTTCAAGTGACAAATAATTTCCTTCCGTGATTTTTGCAGTTTGTTTTATGGTAAATCCGTTATTGGATCACTGAGATTTTTGGCGTGCTTGACATGTACAACTAGATTATCCAATCTAACATTCTATTTTTTAATCTAACGGTCTATTTTTTTAATCTAGCGGTCTGTATTTTCAAAAACCGACCGTTGGATTGGATAATATATCTACCTATGTCAGGAACGCTTAAAATCACACCGATCCAATGTTTGGTTTGTCATAAAACAGATTGTGAAAATCACGGAAGGGTTATTTGTCACAATTCAATAGTTTAGGGGGACAAAGTGTTGTGATCGATAGTTGAGGGCAGTGGTGCTAAAATGGGCAGATCGGACCGGCCCGGTCCGTTGAGAAAGTGGGCTAACGGGCTATCAGATCGGGCTTGGCCCGTTAAGCTATCAGACCGGATTGGGCCTGTAAAAGGCCTGTCCAATCCGGTCCATTAGACTGGTCCATTAAAATAATGGGCTAGATCGGGCTAATGGATTGGACCGAATTGGGCTAATGGACTAATTGATCGGGCTAACAGGTTTTTTTGTCATTTTTTTTTTCACTTTCTTTTAGTATATTTAAATTACAATGTAAAAAAAAAAAAAAAAAACATAACTAGTAAAGCACATGAATAAATAATAATTAAGCAAAAAAAAAACTTATTTTATTCATATTTCAAACATATACAATTTTGGTAGGAAAGAGTTGCATCACTATAGTTAAAAATTAAAAAGATTCACAATAGTTAAAAATTAAAAAAGAGTTAAAGATTGTTGTCAAAAAATAATAATTTTAATTAAAAAAAAATGAGATTCTTAATTAAAAAAGATAATTTGTGACTTCTACTAAATAAGTTTTTTTCCTTTTTCAAAAATTTAGTGAGTTCATGAATGAAAAAATAAAATAAAAAATACCGAATAGACTCATGAACAGACTCATTAATTGTAATTAAGACTTATTAAAAGAAAAGACCTGTAATTTGTAAAATACAAAATTCACCGTTGGATTGAACAAACTTCTTATAAATAATACTATGATTGCAAAGAATCATAATAATCTAATGGTCTATTTTTTAAAAATGCCAATGTAAAAAATTATATGTTTTGTTCTTCAAAATCTCACAAATCTTTTATAGTCCTTATTCAAAAATTGACCATTGGATCGCTATGATTTTTTGCGAGCATGGCATTCACAATGTATTTATCTAATCTAACGGTTAGTTTTTCTAGATGTCATTGGTGATTGACTCTAATCAAGTAATTTTATTCAATTTCATATTAGGTGCACCTTGTAATTTACTATCTCAAGTCACATTTGTATGGCTAATTATACGAGATATTTCTAAAAGTCTACCATTGAATTGAACAAATTTCTTATAAATATCATATTGTCAAAAATCACAGTAATCCAATGGTTGGTTTTTTAAAAATAACAATATGAAAAATTTGTCTAATTTGTTTTTTAAAAATATCACCAATCTTCTATAAAAATTATTCAAAAGTTGACCGTTTGATTACTCTAATTTTTTGCGAGCATGTTATTCATAAGAAATTTGTCTAATCTAATAATGTGATAGTTGAGGAGGGTAAAGCGTCGCAAAGTGATAGTTGAAGAGAGTTTTCTGTATTTTTCCCCGTCATCAATTAACAGTTTAACACATTAATTGTAGGGGTGTGCAAAAACCCGCCTAACCCGCCGGACTCGACCCCACCCACCCTGACCCCATCTGCAACCCGTGGTAACAATGGTTAGGCGGGTTGGATTGGGCGGATGTGATGAATTTTTGGCAGGTTGATTCGGTTGGCGGCTATAGAGATGACAACCCGTCCTAAATCCGACCCCACCCGCCAAATAATTATATATAAATAAATAATATATTTATATAAAATAAATTTCTTTACTACCTTATATCTTCCCTTAATTGGATATACTTGCAAGTTAGTGTTTTTTATTTCTTTAGAGATATTTATTATGATAGTTTGAATATGGACTTATTTGGTTTGATATCATCTCAATTTTGAATGTGAAACCATATGTTAGTTTGTAAAATTTTTTAATAACAATAAACCTTTATTATTATGTATCTAGTTAGTAGCTTTTATTGTTGTAGGACAATTTATTTTGGCACTTTAGTTTATTATTATTGGAAGAATTGTTTGGATTATAGTTTAATTACTAAATAACACAATATTGCATTGTTAGATACGAATTTGATGAGTTTTTGCTTGTTAAAAAGGTTTTAAGAACTTTAGGTGTTTATTAAAAAAAAAATAGTAATGTTTCGCCCGCTCTATCCACTCAACTCATTGGTTGAAACCTGCCATTTATTTAACTAATCTGCCGGTTATTCAGGTAGACTAGTTGGTTGGAGTTAGCCAATCCCCAAAAGCGGAATGATTGACGGTTTTATCCTCCATCCGCCCTCACCCAATCCGCGCACACCCCTAATTAATTGTAAAGAGGGAAGGAAAAAAAAAAACAGTTTCAGGATGTGGACATGATTTAGTGACATTATAAGACTTTACTAAAACCAGCTGGCATATTCGAATCAAAAGGTTTGAGTTTCAGCAGCCTCACATTTCAAGATTGTGATTTCAATTTCCCACACAAAAAAAAAAAAAAAATTTAAAATAACGGTTGAGATTTGAGAATGAAACATCGAAACGTCGTCGTCGTGCCATTCTCCTACACGCAAACTTTCCAAGTGGAGACACGCACCGTATCATCTCCTCCAAATAAAACCCCACCACACATGATTTTATTTACTTAATTTTAATTTTAATTTTCCTCTCCTCATTTTTTTCAAATTAACTGATTTTGGTGAGAGGACAACAGTACAACACGAACACAGAAAAAAAATCACAACACTGGTACAAGTAGAAGGAGAATCCATTTCTGCTCTGTGTTGTGGTGGAGATTGTTAGAGAGAGAAAGCTTAAACTCTCTGACTATGGAGACTGCCATTTGCGGTAGAATTCCTGTTTCACCTAATCACGTCTTCAACCCTAAACCAGGTACTTTCTCTCTCTACACACACACACACACTCTCTCTCTCTCTCTCTATATATATATATATATATATAGGAAATAATTGGTGTATCATATTATTGTCTTGTATGATTAATTTTTTCTTGATTCTCTCCGTTTCCTGCAAATTATATTGTGTGACGTGAATGTCGAAATCGCACAAGTGAGATCGATGATACATGCACATTTGACAAATAGTTTGATTGCTCTACTTGTGAAGAATATAAATTCAATTACATTCGCAACTAATAATCTTGAACGACCACTTATTATATATGTTAGCGCTACGGAAGAGTTAAGTTAGTTCGTGTTTAGAAGCAGTAGGAAAACAACGCAAAATAAAACAACATAAGGAACACAAGGATTTAGAGTGGTCAAAGTTTTCATATTTTATATTTAAAAAGTATTTGAGAATATATAAAAATAATTTTAAGAAGTAAAAAAAAAAAAGTAGTACATAATAGTAAAATTTATTGCAAAAAATAAATATGAAACTATAAATTATTTTCAATCATTTTAAAAGCGATTTAAGCCCACAAATGTAGTTAGTATGACTTCCAAACCCTAAGTTATATTGTTCAATTTTTTTATTCTTTTATCTTTTAATTCCAAGTTTCAGGTTTTCAGCTGACTTTGTCACTAGTAAATTATGTGTTCTTAAATTATGTTTTTAAGGATAATACTAATAATGTATTAGTTTTTTTTTTTGAACTTTTTAGTTTTTTTAATCATAATAATTATGTTTTAAAGGTTAATATGCTATTACTATTGTTGGGAATACACCTTGGCCTTGGGCTGTAAAAGGCATAAAAAGTATGCTTAGAGCGTAAGCCCCAGTCACTAGGCGTATGCCCAACAAGAGTCTTGCCTAATTTTTAATGCCTTGAACGTTTTTTGCTCACCTCACCCAGAGGCGAGCCTCCGCTGAGTTTTTTTTAATAAAAAAACTTTGAAAGTGGTTCGCCCAACAA
Organism: Hamamelis virginiana; assembly: GCA_017140935.1. NCBI lineage: Eukaryota > Viridiplantae > Streptophyta > Magnoliopsida > Saxifragales > Hamamelidaceae > Hamamelis > Hamamelis virginiana. The sequence continues at coordinate 6,324 of JAESVK010063454.1, forward strand.
TAGGACAAAAAAGTTTCTTTAAAAATGTGAAATTACAATAGCTTGGATTTATCACAAAACCCACCAAAACCAGTTGGTCACCAGTTCCTTGGTTCTGACTTGGATTGGAGCCACATCAAGAGTCACTCCACAAATTCTAGTGAGACACTCTTGCCAAAGTCGCACTCCAAATTCCTCCCACAATGTGTTCCCAAGAGCGGAGAGACCTTTGTCTCAATTCTCAAACCTTAGGCACACTCAAATAATCCAATTCCTCATTAGGTAAGGAATATAAAAGATAGTGATTAATTTGCCCACAGGAAAAATCCTAAAAGAGGTTCTTTAACAATGTCCCTATAAAGGAGGTCTCCTAAAACAAATAAGAATTTGAGACAATTTCCTATGAGTATGTTACATTAAAGATAAGTATTTGTTTATGTATATATAAAAACACGTGTTGAAATATAATTGCAGAATGGCTACATTTGATATGCAAGTTTTGCATGTTATTCTTACAGTTCCTTTCAGCACCTACATAGACACGATCCATATTCTTTGCATGCAATGAAGCATTTGTTAGATTTTCAAGTATACCTACTATATTGATTATATATAGTTATTTACAATACTATGAATCTCAGGGGATAGACATTCTATTTACAAGCAATGTATGAATCGGAGCATTTTGATGACAATATCAGCCACGGGATCGGGGAAAGGTGGTGGGTTGTTGGAGAAGCCTACCATTGAGAAAACAACACCTGGCCGTGAATCAGAGTTTGACTTGAGGTATGGACTCTGATATTTCTAGGCAGGCTTTATTTATTTATTTATTTATTTTTATTATGTTGCTTGTAAAAATGAAAATTATCTAAATATATGCTTCCTCTACTCTTTCTTCTTCCTCTTCCTTTTTTTTTAATTATTTTAATTTTTTTACTTTTTAATACAATCATGGTTCAACGTTTCATTATGGGTTTGGTTTCAATTCCCTAAGGATAGAAATGATTTAATTGTATAAATTTTTAAAAAACTTTGTAAATGCTTGGAAATATTAAACTATACTAATTTGGAAGTAAAGATGTGCCCAAAAATGATTAATTGAGTACATTGGAGCACGATTAGTCCACTAACATGGCATGAGAACAGTTTAGAAACAATCAAACAAATATTAGGCTTTGCAATGTACCAAAACTTGCAAACACATGACCAAAAATGTTTTACATCTAAAAGCATGTGTAAATAATGTATTAAAGCATGAATTTTGAGTATAAAAATTCATCCTAACTGAACAAAGCTTTGTCTTAACTACTCAGGATTGGCCATAAAACCGCTTTTTGTTTCTGCCACTAGGGCTATTTCTTTTGCTAAAGAGCAAACCATCATGTCCTGCAACACCTTCAACTTTAGCAAAGCCGTTCCCCCTTACAGGTGCAGTCCTTGGTCTTCATTGCACACGACTAATACAAAAATTCATCCTATTAGGATGTAATTTTGGAACAATCCTTATGTATGTATGTATTTATGTATGTATGTATAATCAAAATTGTTAATAGAGAATAATTAGTGAAAACTTTTCTAGAAAATATCTGGAATCAAAGTTATAAATTAAGAGGATAAGCAATTTTTTTATCTAATTATCTTTTCTTCAAATTTCAAATTTGAGCAAGAAGGAAACAGTAATGGTATAATCTTAGAACGCTGTATGCTAAAATTTTATGGCTTGGAAGCCCTTTCTCTTTTCTCATATCTGAAACTATTTCATAGATGAAACAGTTTTAGTTTCTTGATTACTGTAATTCGTTCTAGTTAGTTTTATATTTTTTCAATTGCAAAGTCTTACAAGGTTATGACGAAACTTGAAATCGTGGTTTTCTAAGCAGGTGCATGACCTAAGATAAAATGTTCTTACAATTAAGTTTGCTGCATTCAAAAAAGTTTAGTGCATTTGTAAGCGAAATTTTTGTTTCTTTAATAAATATTTTACTGATAAAAAGGAAGTTTGCTGCAATAATGCTGTAAGTGAAATAAAGGCATTAAATTATTTGCTTTTATTTTCAAATATAAATTAGTTTGTTTATTTGTATTCCTGAAACCAGTTTCTATTTCCTTTCAGTGGATGGAGTAAGAGTTGTAATGTAAGCACACCACGATGTATGATGCATTAATTTCTCCTCTACATACATTTTTCCATGTATCAAAAAAATGTTTGAATAATTAGGGCTTTTGATTGAGGGAAAAGAAAGGAAGATGCTGAAAATTATTTAAAATAGATTTCTTTATTAAGCATTTATATGCTTTTTCAATCCATTTTCCCTCACAAATCCAAATAGAGGTTAAACTAAAGGTTTTAGAAATTGAAAAGTGAATTTTTTTTTGTGTCATTTTGGTATTGCTTAAACAAACTAAACCTATCTATGTAGTAAGAAGTTTCATGTTCAATGAATATTTCCTATTTTTATTTCTCTAGATTTAATCATACAAAAAAACAAAAAAAGAAGCCACCGTAACACCACAATTACCATCCTATTCTCCACTAGCTCCACAGTCTTTCTTTTTAAAATTGACCGAAAGCTAGCAAAAGTACTTTCCATGTGATTTGCCTTTTCTGATCCCACACTGAGCATCTGTAGTCATTGCCAATTCTTGAGTTGAACTAGGCATAGCCACGACATCCCAAACATATCCAAGGATCTTGCCCTTATCAATGTTGAGAGAGAATGTTTGAACAATTGGTTAACCAATTCACTATTAGAATTGTTAAGGATGCAACAATGAGGAATTACTAGGTTTCTTTCTTACTTCCAACTGTCAGTATCTTTTTGATGATCACTTACCGTACAAAGAACGCTACCTTGGATGGCACAGGGGTTTCTAAATGAGCTCTATGGGAAAGCTACCACCGTACATACTTGTAGGCTTTCCAGAATTTTATTTCTCAGTGTTGGAGTTTTATTTTTACCACCAATCTATTTAAACAATGGCTCGCTTGTTCATTCTTAGTCACAATGATTTGTAAAGACTAGGATACATTGAGTGAAGAGGGGCATCCATACACTGTTTATCTTCCCAAAATATGACTTGTAACCCATTTCATACTTCTATCTTTAAGCTCTTCCTGAATTCTTAGCCTACTTCTTCATTTTCCAAAGCCTGTACCTATGAGCTGTTGTTGTCTCCAAATATTCTCACCACCATGAACAATATATTTTGTTGCTTATCGCCCTCCTTCGAATCCTCTTTTTCTTGACAACAAATCTCCAACATCACCTGCACAAGATGTTGCAGACTTGCAGTCATTCGTTTAGTCAATCAAATATTGTCTTTTAAGGCATACACTTGTACCAAAGTCACATCATGGTATGGAATTTGCTACCGTTCTTGCCCAAAGGTAGTCCCTTTGAATCTTCTTATCATAGCTACCAATGATGGTTTTATGAATAGAGAAGGTAGTATGTAGGAAAATTTGCTAGGGAACTCTTATGAGGGTCATTCTCCTTCCCTCAGAGGCATAACAAGATCTTTAATTTGTTAATTTTCTTTGGCTCTTTTTCATTTTTGGGTTCATACCAAGCTTCCCCCGAATGGGGCACATAGCAGAGATTAAGACAAGTTGATGATCAGAAGCCCATCCACAACTCCCAAAATCCTTTACAAGGGAGCTCTTAAATGCTTCCCCCACAATGCCTTGGTATTAGGATTCCATAGCCTAATTTGAATAAGCCTTTTTAGATACTTCATTCACTGGTTCAGAGAATGGAGCTGTATTTAAGCACCACTAAATCTGTTACCATTCTAAATCCCTTGAAAAGTAAGATTTATACCAAAATGTCCTTCTTAATGCAATCATAGGCATTTGCTATGTCTACTGTGCATACAATCCTGGGGATGTTGTCCTTTTAAGACGAAGTACTACATTTTTTGATAATGAGGGCACTATCTAATAAATTTCTGTTGGGAATACTAAGTTTATGAGCAAGTGCACTTCCCTCAATCTAGAGGCCATCTTTTGTAGTCCACCAATCAGTCCGACTTTGCTGGATTCATTTATGTCCATTTCTCCATCTTTTTAGGCACTAAGACAATAAACATGGAATTTGTACTTTTCTCAAACTTGGTTGCGATGAAGAGTTTTGTCTTCTGTGTAGTTGGAATTGCCCTCCTGCTTTTACCATATATTCTTCACTTCTATTAGGAGGATAGGACAGGATAGGATTGGTTGGGTTATTCCTATTGATATCTCTATCCTGATAAATTCTAGGCTTCCAAATTTCAAATTTGGTGGGCCAAGAGGAAGAGTGATATTTATGCATGTTCTAATGGCATTCTCACATGCATTTGTGGATCTATTTGTAAAATTTTTGTATTACCTTAATAAGCTACGAATGCTGGGTTTCAGCAATTGCTTTTCTTCATCCAAATCCATAAAGTATGAACCATGCGTGAAGAGTGCTGATCTTGCTCTACACTTGCAGTTTTGTGGTTTCCTATGATAATCTAATTGAAATGAAACCCAAGATGCTATTGGAGGGATTGGGTTGTTGGAGGTGGTGCTGGAGGTGATGCCCAAGGAGATTAGGCTATGGGAGATGCTATTGAGTTGTCCCTCTAGTTGAAGAGACTATTCATGGCTTTCAATTGAAATAAACTCGTTTCTTCTTTTATCTTATTACTTTTTCGATTGTGCCATACTCTTTGTTATTTTTGAAATGATTCAAAGTTTAATTTTATTTTCTAAGCCCTCAAAATCAATTATTACGGCAATGCTTCCGTAGTGTTAGAAGTTTTGCAAATTTACCTCTCATTATATTTATCATTAAAATTTTTTGAGCAACAAGAATTTACTCTCTATGTTGAAGTGATTATTTGGATAGTAGGCATATTTCTTACGACACACGCGTGCGCATGTGCGCACAAGTATTACACAAATGCTTCCTACGTGCACATGAACCTTTGACCATTCTTTGTGTCCCCACGTTCCCATCCCTGACCTGTTTTCTGCTTCTATGTCCAAAACTATCATGGTGCAAGAACAATCCTAGGTCTAATACTCTTGATTTGCACTCTATAAACCCTTAATTTTTCACTATTTTGAATATTAGCTGGTGCATTTCTCCATTTGCATTGAAGATACATCATTTCCCATCCAGAATTTTTACTAGATAGTTTTTGAAAGTTTGATTCCTTTACAGTTGTTTTCCTTCCAGTATCATTACTACTGCCATCCTGATTCCATTAAAGGTGCACCATAGCAACAGGTTGAGGAGGACCAGCATCATCTCACTGAAAGTGAAATTTGAAAATGCCCCTGATTTTTTGGTGGAATGTATAGATTACCTCTCTTAACATGGTTTGGTAACCTTGATTAAAGTCTGGTCATTGGTCACCTAGATTGTATAAACTTCCTACGTACATGGCTTCTATCCTTTTTGTGATTATACAATTACCTTTTATTGAAAACAAAAAGATTATGAAGGAGCTGAACCCATGTACTGAATCGTCCTTGCTGGTTCTTGAAAAACTATATTAGTATAACTGTGTCTTGTTTCCTGTTAAATTTGTATCTCACATGATTCATGAATAATAGGGTAATGTGCAAAGCTAAAAATTGAAAATTCAACTACCTTCTTCTTTTGGTTTCAGGAAATCAAGGAAAATGTCTCCACCTTATCGTGTAATGTTGCATAATGACAACTACAATAAAAGGGAGTATGTTGTCCAAGTGCTGATGAAGGTCATTCCTGGAATGACTCTTGACAATGCGGTTAATATCATGCAAGAAGCACATTACAATGGCCTGGCAGTGGTGATTATATGTGATCAAGTGGATGCAGAAGAGCACTGCATGCAGCTGAGAGGCAATGGTCTTTTAAGTTCGATTGAGCCTGCAAGTGGTGGGTGTTGAATTCTGTAATTGTTGAAAAATGTATGGCTCAGGTAACTGTTAAACGAAATTGTTTTAAGTAGTAGAACTCTGCTTCTATGTACATAAATTGAGAATGTATATATATATATATACACACACACGAATCTTGATTACCGTGCTTGCTGAATTAATATTAGCGAGATGGAGAATAACTACATGGATGCCATTCAAATGGATATCGCTCCTTTTTCTATGGTAATTTGTGTGCATTGTTTATGATTGGTTAAGTGAATCGTATAGATATAGGTAGTTAGTTGAAAACATGACAAGTATTTTTCTAAGTTCCTAGCATATTGGTTTTTGCACAAATAGATTTAAATATCAATTTTTTTAAATTGACAATTCTGTACAGTCCGAGGGTAAATAGCACAAAATTCCAAACTGATATATCTATTCATTTCTGTTTGGCTTCCAAGGGAATGAGATAATAATAACTGTTGTTTCCTAAAAGAAACACAGAACTAATAACTGGTCTAGAAGAAAGCCAATGGTACTATGTAATTATGTATCCGTGGGGATTAAACTACCTGCACAGCTGCACCAGGTCGAAAGTGCACGAACCAGAAATTTGTATTTATTCAAGACAATAAACCAGGATATTATATTTAGAAGAATGTTATAAAAGTTGGAAAAGGATCTCCACCTTGTATAGGTTTTTCCCAACTCCCATTTCATTTTTGTACTCTCTGTCATCCTCGGAGATTATCTTTATCCTTCCATATCTTCTTGAAAACTCCATTGCAATTTGGTGGAAACAACCCAATGCTCCTCTAATCAGGGGCAAGGAATTCATATTCCTGGATGGCAGAAACTGAATCCTTGATTAGGCAATCAATTCTCTGTTAAACAGACCCAGTTTATGGTTTGGTAAATCTCTCAGGAGCCTAACGCACTACCAGTGTGGGAGGGCATTTTCTAAATCTCAGTTTTATCATTGGACAGTTGACCTTCAATAACTACTAATCAAGTTGGAAACATTTTATATTATTTATTACATTGTATAAATTTTAGTATTTGACAGATGTGTACACACACACACACACACACAAATATATTTGTTTTTGTATTCTTTATTTTATAAATTACATTTTCTTTGCAGATAGTTTTGTAGATACATGTGTAAGTAAAATCCCTAAATTGACGCCTAGAAAACAACTCATTTCCTTGATAAAATGTCATGTTAAAAGAAGTAAAATGCATAGTAGAATAAATTCAAACAAACTAGCATGTGTAATATATTGAAAAATAATGAATTAATTGCATTAATAACTTTAACAAATCAAACTACAAAACTACTTGAAATTTATTTAAAATGAAAACTCGTAAAAATATGAGCTCTGGAAAATACTAGACATATAAATCAAGCTTCAAATAAGGAAAACAAAATGAAACATAGGAAGGGAATTAACCTGAATTCATTTTTCCAAATATATCATTGAGTGATATTGGCTGAATCACTGAAATACAAATGTACAATGATTGAAGAATGGATTGTGGGAATCAAAAAGGGGTGATAAGATGGGTTTCCTTTTATGTTCAGTGAAAGGAGTAGATGGTATCTTTGAAGTCTACTTGTTTGTTTTTAGATTACCAAAAGAAGAAAAGAAAAAGAAGTCCGCTTGTTTTAATCTTTATGAGATAGTGCATGTTTGATCTTTCTTTGTAAACAGAGAATCTAGTAATAAGAGCTAACTGAAATAAAGCATTTCAACTTTCTTATGAGAGTGTTTTCATTGTGAAAAAGAGAACTTTATAATAGTTTATTGGTAGTCACATACTGCATTTCTTTAATACTCTTGCCTGTGAAATGGTTAAATATTAGGAGCAATTTGTTGGTACAGATTCAATTCAATTAAAAGTCCTACTGTATCTCGAGCAATTTGTTGGTACAGATTCATTGACATTTAAATTTGCAAGGAATATGAAGAAAAGGGAGAAATGATACTAGATTGGTAAAGATCAGAAAATGCAAACTAAATTATCTATTGAGTCAAAGCACTAGAAGCTTGACACAGCTACTGAGTTACAGCTACTGAGTTACAGGAACATGAGGTTTGGCTCAGTGGTCCATGTTTCTCCCTTTATGAGATGAGGTTCTGAATTCTATTTCGAAATGACCCATTTGTTATTCCCTTTTCCCATTAACAACTAACCACTAATCTTACTAATGCATATCGCTTGGAGGGAAAAAAAAAAATCCATCTATGACAGTCAGCCATCAAATGGCCTTTACTTCTTACAGTAATTGCTGTTTTTTTTCCCTCTATACTTGATTGGCTATATGCCAATATTCCTTACAGCTATATCATTGTGTTTTTCTTATATCACTTCTTTTAACCTGATTTGTATAAGCTAAATCTAGTGGGTTGAAGCCCATTCCCTCTTGTTCAATTGTAGCCAGAATTAAATTTACTTTTTGAAACAAGTGAAGCAGTGGGGTCTCTATCCATCAGATTTGAACAAATGGATTCAAATTCACATTGTAGTTTCATTAGAAACAAGTGAAGCAGTGGGGTCTCTATCCATCAGATATGTCTCTAGCAGAGTGATAAGGCTGCAAATTGAGTGTGTAATATGGGATTCTACTGAGCTTGGAATCTAGCTAATTAGCTTGGCATCATGAAATTCCTATAGAGCAATTTTAGCATTATTTGACACAGCTTTTGGCTTC
>JAESVK010063456.1:13023-53763 GCA_017140935.1 Hamamelis virginiana
TAACAGAGTCGTCCTAGTGCTAACGGATTATTTCAAAAGGCTTTCCCTCATTTTGATGATCTTGGAACCATATTTGGGAAGGATCGTGCCAATGGCAAAGGAGCTTTTGCACCTGCTGATTTAGCTGAGGAGGTAGACTTACAAGATGTACAAACAATGATATTGATTTTGTAGCTCCAGATGAATCAACAACTCAACGAGCTTCAACAGCACCATCAGAAGGAGATTCAATTCGGTCTCACAAGAAGAGAAAGAGGAGTGTTGATGATGACTTTGATACGAAGTTCTCCAATATGATGGAAGCAATGACAGAGACGGCTCAATCAGTTAATAAACTTATATCCTCTTTTTTTGAGCCATCAGTGGACCCACTTAGAAAGGTGTTTGATGAGGTTGCTAAAATTTCTGGTCTTAAGGAGGATGACATACTTGAAGCAAGTCAAATTATCATGGGAGATCCAGTAAAAGTTAATCTCCTTTTCAGCATGCCTGACAGTTTGAAGAAAAAATTGGTGGACAAGCTACTTCACTTGACATAGTTATTTGGTTGAACTCTATTTTGTTTTTGGTCTTGCTATAATTGGGGAATGATGGATGGAAATTTTGGTTGAACTCTATTTTGTTAGATGAATTTTGGTCTTGCTATAATTGGGGAATGATGGATGGAAATTTTGTTTTTGGTGTTGATGAACATCAATATAGTTTGGTTTGAATGTATGAAATTTTAGTTTAAATCTATGCTAAACTCAATTTTTCTATATACAGAAAAATTGTATATACGAATTTTCAAACTTGGTTATGATGAATATTGATTTGAATTTAGTTAGATAAAAATTTGGTGAAGTGAAAGATGAGTTATTTTAAAGAAAAGGGGTAAAATTGGAAAATTATACAAAATTTAATTTCATTCCTAGCATTGCCAAACACAAGTAATGGAATGGACACTCATTCCAACCCATGATTTCAGTTAGCATCCAAACACTTTTATGGAATGAAAATCTGATTCCATTCCAGACTACCTTGGGAATGGAATCGGATTCCATTCCATGCTATTTCATTCCCCCGATCCAAACGGGGCCTTAATACTTTGGCCCGGAATGCTAGAAATTTGTTACTTCATCTACAATTTCAAGTTTGGCCCTTGAATCCCCAATTAACGCTTTATATCGTGCCCTTCTTTGAATTAGCGTTGCCTTAAAATATTTTTAGAGATTTATCTCTTCACATGTCTCTAGACTACTTCATATATTAATTAATTATTTTTATTTTTATTTTTAAATAATTATGGTAAAAGCTAGGTGGCTAGTTTTTGTTAACCATCCTATTATGCCTCTTGAAAGTTCTAACTCTTTAGATCAAGTGTTATTTTGAACTCCAAAAATATTTTAAGCAGAGTTAATTCAAATGGTGCACTAAACACGAAAGAAAATTCAATCCACTCTCTAGGGGTGTGCAAGGACCCCACAACCCGAACCAACCCGCAACCTACTGTTACATATTTCATGGTGGGTGGGGTCGAATGGAAGAGATAGAATTTTTATGAGTCGGGTTTGTTGGTGGGTGCTAATACCAAAATTCCCTCAGGCCTGCCACCTACCAACATTAATATATAAATATACTAGTGGAAATCCCGGGTGTTGTCCGGGTGTATGAGAAAGGAATTAAAATTTATTGAAAAATATAAAATATAAAATCTTGAACAATCCTAGATTTAAAAAGAAATAAAAATTAAGGCACCGTTTGGATTTATTTTTCATAAGTACTTATTTGTTTTTTTTTTTAATTTGCAATACATAATTTCTTAGAAAAATTTTAAAAAAGCAATTAAGCACTTATAAAAAAACAAATCCAAACGGTGCCTAAAATATCACCAATTCTTTTACCCTTAAATTATTTACAACCATCAACAGTCATATTTAAATTCTCTTTTTATAACATGACTAAAAAATATAAAAGTTAGAAAGACAAAATCACATTCATAACTATTGAAAACAGGGCTCCGACTAAGTGCAATCAATTCTTCTAACCCAAAATCATATTGGGCAGAAATACAAAAACTAATTTTCTGTTTTGATTCACAATTATAAAACCAAAGCCTCAACTAATCAAATTCATCAATTTTCATTTTCAACATGCCTATCCAACCCAATTCATCATTTTTCATTTATGAAAACAAAGTTTCCAAAGATAACATTATGATTAAAAACCCAATTCTAAACCCCACCTAGCCTTGAATTTGCAATCCAAAGACTCAAACTACCCATGCAATTCTCACAATTTTCAGTTTCCAAAGAGAAGAAATTCTAAACCCCCACTGGACAGGTATATTTAATCCTCCCAATTCTAAACTGCCTAAGTTACTTTTTAGGCAGTTTTTTAAAATATGTATTGCACAATTATTTATTAATTCGTATGCTTACTTTAGTTAAAGTAAGTTGATCATATTTATGGGGAAGGTAATCTTGATGTCTATTAAACGTGAGACATGTTGAGAGAGGCCCTTAGATGGTAGGGAAATGGGTTGATGCCAGATGGCCATAGCGTCACACTCATAAGATGTTGTAGTGATAAATAGAAAGAATGACTTTTCTTAAGGTAGATTTAAAGAAAAAAGATATAGAGTACCATAATTAATGGACTTTTGACATATTTTTGGTAAATAATGAATCCCTCAAAATGAAGTATTTACTTAATTAATTAGGAATCTGGAATTTGGGACCTTACAATATATCATCCAACAAATTAGGGAGTTTATTTTTCTTTATATATATATATAAAGATATATATATTAGGGACTTGATTTGGAAGGAAGAATAAATTCGTTAGTTAATTAGGAACCTGAATTCCTCCAAAGGGAATCACCATCGGACAAAACAATAATTTTATTCCGTATACAGGTTTCCAGCCAAATGGTCAAGCTCCAATCTCTTCTACAGACAAGCCATTGACGCCGCAAATTCAAAGTAATGGCATTGATGTGTTCGTTCACACCTCCTCGGCAGCTAAGCACAGATGAAATCCCTCAAGTAGTCAATGATTTTAGACTTGCTGCAAGAAATGCTATGGAACTACTATGGAAGCTGGTAATATACTAATAAATTTTGCTGTTAAGTTGAAGTTGCTTGAAGCTTTATGCAAGATAAATGGTAGTTATTGGCAAAATCTTTAGGAGAAAAATGGGTTAATTAGAAAAAAAAAATGAAGAATTTATGCTGAACCAAATTTATGAGTTGTATAAGAGCCAAACTGAATATCCGCAGGAAATATTTGATTTAAGTGATCAAGAGCACATTCAGATCTCCTATATGGAATTGAATGCATCCATTAATGTGTTTAACATAGCATTTGAAGGTTCATCAGTCTTCTTAACAATGAAGCCAGTAAAGAAAATAGCAGTTATCATCACAACAATAGAATATAATTACTTTTATTTTACAACACACCAGAGTTCAGAGTCATACTAGCTGAAGTTTTCCAAGTTATATTTGTCCAGGAGGCATAAATGCCAGGCTCCATATGTCTTAACAGAAATTATGGTCGAGGGAAAAGAGCAGTGTATTATTGCTGTTGGATGCAGCATATCGTAAAGATGATTGTGATTCTGTACTGCCATATGGTTGAGCCGGATGGAGAAAATTTTGAATGCCCCCACAGTCTTGTGCCCATCAGAAAGGCTTTTAACGGTACCTTCATTGTTGCTAGGGGTTATGAAAGGGAAGACGGGATAGAAGCTGTGGATGAGGACCGTACAGCTAGATCTCGTTTGTTCTTGGCTAACCCAGATTTGCCAAGGAGATTCCAATTCAATGCTCCTCTCAACACAGATACATTCTACACATGCATCTGATCCTGTTATTGGTTACACTGATTATCCATTTCTTGAAACTGCAGCATAAGGATGAGAGTGGGAACTTAAATTGCCTTATTATTGTTATCCATATATTTAATCCACTAGTTTCCTTTCGAGTTTTTTTTATTGTGATGTGTTAAGAGTGTAATGGATAAATTATACGAAGTGAATAAAATTGAAGGATTATCCCATGTAATAACTACGTGTGGCTATAATTTTTATTGATCGAACACGAGCTTTGGCTCAATGGTTCACGCATGTCTCTTCATTCATGAAATGAGGTCCTAAGTTCCATTTCTCATAAATGATATTCTTGGCACATTTGTTGCTTTCCCCCTCCCCATTAACAACTAACCACGAACTCCTATAAAAAAGTTTAAAAGTTTAAAAGACAAGGGAGATTAAAATTCTCGCATTTATATCTATCAAAAACATTATTAATACAATTAACATGATTAAATACATCGGTATTAGATTGATTTATTGTTCACCAAATGAAATGCTGGAGTGCCAGCAAAAAAGCTTAAAAAAGCCGTCACGATCAATCTACAGGAACCATTACATCAAAATCACTTACTGTCCACTCAGCAGTCTCCCCATTGCGGCTAACATATATTTCTGTACCAACATTGATTGAAGACCACACCCGCCTTGCTGGTTTTGTCCCAGGATCCTGTGCAAGAGAACAATTGGATGATTCCTTTTAACTCTATATCATGTTACATGCACATTATAAAGCACAATTACAGAATTCAAAATTTTAAAAACATTCAAATTGATGGAGAAATATTCACTATGGTCAGTTAGGAGAAAAGAACAATTCAAATTGATCAAGTCAAACTTTTTCAATCCAAGTTGATAGGTGAAACCATGTTAGCAGCACCAACCCGTTAAGAGAAGCTGCCTCGCGGTGGTGGTTGGGGCAAAAGAGCATTTGACAATAGACTATTTAGAGAACTAACTAAAAAAATACTAATCCAATCTATACTAAGTAGCAAGACAAATACACACACACACACACACACTATAGAGCAATCCTCTTCCTAAATTCCCCCCACCCCACCCCCCAAAAAACAAAAAACAAAAAAAAAAAATCTGTAAAAGAATAAAATCACCTGGTAGAAGTATAACCGACTAGAGAGAGCCCCCACATCAAGCTCCCAGGTCCTAGAGTCCCCAACCCATCCATCTCCTTTCTTAGCAGGGTAGCCATGCACAGCCCACTCGGGATGCGGAAGAATTTGCACAAGTTCCTGTGATTGTGGATTGCTATATGGGTCGCAGATATCAAAAGGCTTTTCCAAATAGTTGGCATTTCCCGGGCTGCAGTAGAGATGATAAGCAGAATATGGGAACCGGGATGTATTATTTCTATATATTATCTCACCAGCAGGACTAACATGGTATGGAGGACAGGACACAGGGTTCTCAGGCCGGCACCAGCTTGTAGTTGCTGGGTTAATGATCATCTCACTGTATCTGGTTACATCAGTCAGAACATCACCATCGCATGGATCTCCATTGTTCTTCCAACAGCTTCCAATATCAAGGAGATAAAATTGGCTATTAGGTCCTCCTCCTAGTTTAACATCGAGTGTCAATTTCACCTTAAAGTTAGGAGACTCTGGCAACTGAAAGAACAAATACAATTCAAAAATATTATAAATCAGACATAGGCATTCATATATTGAAGGGGGAAAAAAATCAAAGGCGGATGCCTCCATATGAGGGTTGGGTCAAAAGTTTGATGGTTCAACAAGAAATAAAAGGGTTACTGCAGGAGCTATTATTCATGATACTTGCGGTAAACCCACTAGTTATTCAAGACGAGGAGAATGTCACAGTTCCCACAATGGAAGCAATGGCTTCGAGAAGTGGCCTTTTTAGCTAGAGATAGGATTCTAAAGAGGATTTACATTGAAGGTGATCCTATGTTAATAATAAATAATGTTTTTAAGAAAGATAACTGCCCCTGGGGTATTTATAATTTTATTATATTAAAATTATTTTAGAGAATAATTTTGAAATTCATTTGAATTATGTTTACATGGAGGCAAACAAAGCAGCAGATTTCTAGCTAATATAGGACATCAGTTGAAAAGAAATCTTATTTGGAGTTTCTTATGGGAGATATGATTGGAAGTTATGAACTGAGATGGTGCTGAATTCTTCTCTCACCAAAATTTTGAAAAAAAAAAAAAAAAAGATACAAAAAGAGAGAGAGAAAGAGAGAGAATCACGGAAACATGAAAATGATAGGAAGTATCATAACCAGTCAATATTCAATTTTACAATTTATTTTATTTTATTTTATTTTTTATGCCAAACATTCAATTTTACAAATGAAGTTTAAAAGAAAAGTGTCACAAGACTTTTATGAAATCTTTTGGAAGCTATGTATCACGGACTTGGGTATAGGTGTCGGGTGTAGGTACGTGTCCAAGTGTTGGATTCATCTATTTTCTAAAGATTTTCTACTATTTTAAGTATCCGAATTTCGAAAGGAGTACACTTATCCTTGTCCAAGTATCGGTGGGGGTACTTCGGGGTGAAGCAAAGAGTCCATATAAGATAGTTTATAAGTATTCATTGACACACTAAAAACATAAAGGCAAAATCTTCCCCGATATCTCAAATCAAGAGTCATTCCAAATTCTATCAAGAGTCAACTAGTAACAAACACATGTATGGAAACGCCAGGATTAAGAGCCAGCAATAAATAAATAAAACATAAAAACAAATTAAAAATAAAAGAACATATCTGAATGAACCTTTCTCATGATGCCACGACCATCATAGTGATAACCTCCATTGAATCCTTCTGTTGCATCTGCACGTAGATACAACATAAGCCAAGGATAATTTGAAGATGTTGTCAATCTTTGAGAGATAATCCAACTCCCAGAGCTCATATTCTTCTGCCATGAGACTGCAAAGTAGGAGTTCTTCCCTACACCTTTGCTAAAATTGGCATCGAGGTCATATGTTCCATAAAATCCTCCAGTTAAAGACACCATTTGGTCCCCAAAAGAAATAACCCTTGAACGATTATGGTACACAAGTGGCTGATTCATACATCCTTCGCCAAAACATGGAAAATTTCTGTCTGTTATTATTTTACTAACATTCTTGCCATTTTCAGGACAAAGCGTAGTGTTTTTGTCAAAGTTGCCATTCTTGAGCATAATCATCCAAAACTCCCATGGTTCTGAAGAATCCTGCACCTCACACAAAGAAGCAAGATAGAGTTCCTTTTCCACGGCGTACAGATCAGGGTCTGTATATGATTTAAAATCCTTAATGGGAAATCTATCACCAGCACCTAAACTGTTGTCTGACTCCTCCACTTTGTGATGCACTTCACATTCACTCCCATTCTGAAGAAGGGTTCTACCCAAAGAATCTGATCATTAAATTATAAAACTTATAAGGATCATTGATAGTGCTATGTGTAAGGTGGTTGTCATTTCAAAATGAAAAGCCATTTCAATTTTGAAAAATAAAACTAAATTGCTTAAACTATGGTTTATTGAAGGAACGTACAGATGAACATTCTCAACATTATCATGAAGAGGGTTTTACAAATCAACAAAAGCTTGCACAATATAAAATTTCAAATGATTAATCAGCCAATCTTTCCTTTAAAAAAACACAAGCAAGGAGAACAGAGAAAGGCAGTGCCAGGGATTCAATATAAATAATCATCAAAAGAGACAAGGGTAGTATAAGGTATTCATCAATATGAATATGCATATATGTGTGTGTTAAGATAATCACAAATTTGCACCAATAATAAAACATTACTTCGCACCCAAAAAAAAATGAACATTACTCATTCTCTTGATCAATAGACCAAAAACTATCGATTACCCACTTCAATATTTTAAAGCAGAGAAATAAATGCCTAAATGGAGCATGATATTTAAATCCAACCTTCACTAAATTGAGTTTGGCTGCATGGACCATGTCGCCATTCCAAAAGAAGAATGACATAAAAAGTCCACCCATCCAAAATATGACACAGTGCAAGAAACTAATATAGTGAAACAATCCAATCTTATAGGAACAAACAGTTTGCCACATTTTACTAAGGATTATTGAAATATGAAACACCTAATTGATAAATGATAAATTAATAATAATAAGAAAAGAATCGAAAAGAAAAGGAGTCATAAACACAATTTTATGCAAACCTCTATCTATTACAGCTAGGACAGGTCACTGAGACCAAATCAAACACTTTGTTTCAATTCTTTCTTTTTTTTTTTTTTCTTTTTTGTCACGAACTTTGTTTCAATTCTTTTCCGACAAGAACTTCATGAAATAGCATACCTGTACAATTGATGTGCAATGTAAGTATGTAACATGTGCCAAATTTTATACATAAATTATTGAAAAGATGACCTAACCTTATGTCACAAGCTATAGGGTTTTTGAGTAAATGCTCTGCTTTGTCTCTGAACAATCTAAGGAAAAGAAAAGAACCCAAAAACTAGAATCTTAAAGAACTATTTGGCTTAGCTGAGTTGGGACTTTTAATTGTTTAGAAACCAAAACAACAGAAGACATAAGAGCTAAAAATCATGTTTTCTTTTCTTGTGTTTGCTCCACTTTCTTAGCTACCAAACAGAGGGTAAGAATTTGTAAGGAATTGTAACACCATACCAGTGATCAATGGGCAGTACAAATCAGCACAATCAGCCATCCTGGGGCTTCCCATGTTGGGTACTTCCATTCCAACTTCATTGCAGAAATTCCAAGCTTCCAATCCAATTCTCACATTTGGGTTCCTCATTTCCGGGTCTCCAATTGCAGAAATGTACTTGTCCGAGGCATGTGTTAGAAAACCCAAATCACAAAGAAAAATTACGAGAAGCAGCTTCCAAGGTGCAGACAAAGAGCCCATGCTCTACAAAGCAACAGAGTTCGTATGTCGGAGTCAATGATTTTATGACAATAAATTACAGAGAGAAGAGTAGCTGCACACAGTAGCAGTCGTGTATGACACGCGCCGTCCCTGTGCGTAAGAGTGGAGAGTTTTGTTTTGTAACATCATTAAATCGTAAAATCCAAGGTATGATATGTCGCTTACGTGTTACGACAACATTCTTCTAGCCTTGCGTGCACGCGCGGGGGGGAGAGACAGAGAGGCAGACCTTGGAGGACAAGCTCGTGGTCAATTTCATTTTCAGATTATTAAAGTTTGATTTCACATTATTAAAGTTAGAGGAATTTCCTTCAATATTTTTATAGTTTGCAAAAATTTTCTACATGAATCTATATTTTCAGAATTTATCAAAATATTTTTTTTGGACCAAAATGCCCTTCACATAACATAATCCTCACCTTTACATTAAAATTCCAATTATATTGTGATATAATTATGCCATAATTATATCACAATATTAATTTTTTTTTAAAAAAATGGAAATTGCGAATTATACACATTTTTTTTTTTTTTTGGATTATGAATAAAAATTATGTATTGAAGATTTTGTATTAATTTGAAAATTATAGTTTAATATAAGGATTGGGGATCATGAATTACTTTGGGGATTATGTATAATTTAGGGTATTCAACACCTTTTTTGGATTTGATGAGACATGTAAGGCTATGATTTGATGTAAAAAAGTAAGCAACAATTTGGGATCGTTAGCAAAGTTGGGGATTGTTCAAAAAATGGGTATTAGGAATTGTTATCAAAATTGAGGATTATTTATTATTTTGGGGATTAGGGATTATGTCATATTGGGGGATTATTCATTATTTGGGGATTACTAATTACATTGGATAGTATACTTAATATTGAGAATTGTATGTAAAAATTTGGCACATTTTCCACAAAATTTGACCGTTCATGAGGGCAAAAATGTCCAATTAAACATATGGAGGTGCATAGAAGGAAATTCTCAAAACATGGGTTTATATATGGAATTTTTGAAACTATGGAAATATTGAGGGAAAATTCCCTTCAAGC
Source organism: Hamamelis virginiana (assembly GCA_017140935.1). Taxonomy (NCBI): domain Eukaryota; kingdom Viridiplantae; phylum Streptophyta; class Magnoliopsida; order Saxifragales; family Hamamelidaceae; genus Hamamelis; species Hamamelis virginiana. Next base: position 22,852 of record JAESVK010063456.1, read on the forward strand.
TTAGGCACCGTTGGTTCAACTTTTAAAAAGTACTTTTTTGTTTTTCTAAAATTAGCAATATTTACCTTTTAATTTTTTGCTTTTTTGTTAAGAAATTATTGATTGCTTCTCATGTTTCATTTTTTAGTATTTAGAGGATGATTTTTGATGAAATTACACCATGAATGCTTTGATTTAGTTAGTTTTGTTCTTATAGTGTGTTTTTGCTTTTGTAGGTTATTTTCGTCTAAATTCGGAATTTTCAAAGCTGCGAAGAGATGATCGTCGGATTTCTCGCATGATAGGAGTTGCTTGAAGGATAGAAGAATGTTAAGGTGCTTTGGAAGCAAGATAGAAGCTCAAAATGGAGAAAATTTGGATAAGCAAGCTAGGCCTATCGATAGGGTGGTGATCCCTGTCGATAGGGTCACACCTTAGTCCCGATTTTTGTACATTTTTCATTACTGCAAGCCTATCCTGTCGATAGGATGTTACCCCTATCCATAGGGTTGTGACCCCTATCGATAGGATGGTTAGCCTATCGATAGGATCCCCCCCTCTGGTCACTTTTTCTGCAACTTGCAATGCCACCCTATCGATAGGGTGGCCAAGCCTATCAATAGGATGGCATCCGGGCAGTTTCCTAGTTGGGAAAATTTTTACTTTTTGGCAACTTTTATTAAGGGAATTGTGGGGGATTAGCTTGTAAGGTTTCCAAAACCTATTTAAGCATTTTTTTGTGACTTAGAAGGGGTTCGCTAGACCTAGTGCACTTATTCTCTCTTGGATTCCACATTCTCTCTCCTCACACCTTGGATTTTGGTTGCGCAAGCTTGGAATGGACATCACCGGCATATCATCTACGATCTTGGGTACTAAATGAAGCTTATTCTGTAATTTGTTATATGGTTTGAATTGGATTGGGTCTTCTACTTAGTTTGTGATGATTGTACAACTTTTGGGAGATTGCTTTTCATGCAATCCGTTTAATTAATGATATATTTATTCAATGCAATTGTTTTCTGTGATTTCAATTACTTTTGTTGTGCAATGGTTTTAATCGTACATGTCTATATGAATTTAGTTCATTTATGCCTTACTTTGGTAGGTTGTGCATGCCTTGCTAGACAAGTTATGCCTCGTTTCGATGGATTGTACTAAGTTCGTACTCGCATCATATTCTTGATGGTTCTTTCTTATAGTTTAAGTAATCAATTATCATAAACGACTGTAAACCCTAATTCAAATAAACCATATGATAAATGAACGATTAAGTGGATTCGAAATACCCAACCAACCATTTTATCAGCTTTACTTTTATTAGTTTAAACAATCACTCAATCATCAAAGATAATTTTTTTTAACTAGAATTGAACTCATTAGATTTCTCATAACTTAGCCTTTAGTTCCTATGAACGATATCTGTTCTCAATTGAGTTTACAACGAATTGAGGTTAAAGCACGCGAACTTTATAAATTTAAATCTTGATTGTTAACAAGGAATAACCTCCCTTGTTTGGTAGTACGATCAAATTTTGGCCGGTTACCGGGGACTAAAGCACGGTTATAGAAATTCTAGTGAATTTAGTTTTAGTTGTGATTTCAGGACTTTATTTTCATTTGCCTACTGATTCTTCGCTTCTCATTTCAGGTTGCTTATTTTATAGGTGCTAATCAAAATTTTGTGCACTAAGGCCAAAAGGCCACTTGCTAAAATATAATTGCTTAAAAACAGGTGCCAAAGTTTTGGATAGAACCGCATAAAGATTAGCAATCGGGATCGAGGGGAGTTTCTTCTCATCTTAATCTTTCTCTCTCTTTCTTTTCTCTTTGCATTTCATTCATTGCATTCCATCTAGTTGGGGGGAGGGAGTTGTAGTGTATGCACGGTAGAAGGTCCTTGTCTTGTGATTTATATGGAACATAAATTTTTAATGCTGCTGAAAAGCAAATTCAGAGCATCTCGATCGATCGAGGTTGAGGCTTAATCACACGAATTTAGCCGTTAGGAGTCAAATTTGGTTTGCAAAACCATTCTCGATTGATCGGGTAGAGAGTACTTCGACCGATCAAACTAGGTCCAGGCATTTCTGGCCACTTTCTCAATCGTTCGGTATATGCAGAAATGTACTCCTAAGTGGATTTAAGAGTTTAGGTTCATTGTCAATCACCCAAAACCAATTCTAAGCCTCTATTAAGGTCTAACCAAGTGTGAACAAGTGTATTCTCCTATATATGGACAAGTTAGGGTAATGAGCTTTACAAGTTTCAAGCATTAAAAGCTACTTCTACAAGAATCCTAGCACTCCTCACACCCCATAAACAAGAATATTACAACAAGTTAATATATGGAGAGTACATAAACATCCTTGACTTGTTTGAATAATTCTTGAGGTGTTGAAGCTTGGCAAACATGTCTTTAAGCTTGCTTGAGGTGAAATGTGTTCATATGAACCGCAATACATTGTTTTGAATCACTTGCAGAAAAACTAACAAGATTAAAGCATTAAGCATGGTTTTTTATCATCAAAACTAATCCAAGGATATGGATTGAAGCCATTAGGCTAACAAACATGGCTCCTGACATTTTATGAAAAATAATTTGGGTGTAGATATCCTATTTATTGGAGATGACATGCATTGTTTGGTACAGTTAGCTGTTTCATAACCATTTGAAGCTCAAAAAGCTTTAGAAATTGTCTTGGTTAATGGGATGGAAACAAGAGACTAGAACTCATTATTATTTGTCTCACATAAGATTTCTTCAAGGCAGAGATTGAGATGAACAAATTATTTTAGTTCATCTTATTTCAGCGTTATTTTACTTGGTCAGAAATGTGCAAACAAAAATTGTAGATAAAATCATAAAACAACGATCGATTAGAATTATTCAATGATAAGCTTTTTGTCATCGACAATGTCTTAGTTGACCCTTATACAAGAGGAAGTAACCAAATTAGGTGTTTGAGATCAAACCATTATTGTCATTGAAAGTCTCTTATTCGGTTGGTTCATCACTGCACATGTGCCATTTGCCATGTATTATTTCTAATGCTTGAGAGCTCATACCTCACCGGTGATGTTCACAAGCAATGCCCATTTTTAGTCCCTTTGGATTCTTTTAGGACAACATCAATTGTTCTCTGAGTCGTTATCATCGTCATTGTTGATTATAATGATCATCATTAATTTTGTTAAACTTCTTAAGTTTCTTGACATATTTATTAAAAAATAATAAGCTCTGAATCTTTTGGTCATCCAAACATCTTGGTGGTTCTTTTGGACTGCTATTTGATTCTTAGAATTGACCGTCTTCATAGATGATTGTATTAACACTGCTGAGTGTATGTTATTGTGTGCTTCGAATCGGTTGGCAATTGGACCTTGATAATAACATTTTGTTCCCCCCTTTTCTTATTTTGTTGCAGTTTCTGATTATCCATTGAGTGCTGCATTGTGTATTTTAAGGATTTGTGAAGCCTTGCATCTGAAATGGAAGATCCATTAAACAACTATTCCGTTTTCTGTTACATGTAATAGAATATTAATAATCAGTAGTTAATTTAAACATCTACAGAGTGCAATGCAGATGAATTTCTACCCTAATTAAAGGTCTCTTAATTTACTTGGGCTATTTAAAATCTTATGCACATAACTCTTACTAACTAAAACACATAATGAAAAAAAAAAATCAAACAAACCCTAAAAACTTAGGACACTTAGTATCCTAGGGCAAACTTGAGCTCTATTAGCGCCTACTGATCTTACTAGTTTCCTAATAAGCTTCAAAGTCCACGTAGTTCGAACTAATATAGAACTCATCCTATTGTAAGAAACTACATTCATGCAAATCCTTATCTAAAGGTTTATCTTTCAATAATCCAACTCATTTAAAACTTTATTCTATAGAGACTTTGTTTTGTAAAATAACCCTTTATTTCAAAAGATAACTTTGATTTTGAAAATAAGTCTTTCAAAGAGTTCAATTTAGTAAAAACAACTCTTCTTCTAAGAATTAAATTTCGATAAAAACACTTAAAAATATAATTTTATTTGAATGAAAATACTCCAAAAAAATAATTTTATTTGAAAACAAATCCATTTGAAAAACAAGTCTCTCAAGACAAGAATTCTAATTAAGTTATAGGAATTGATCATGATTGTAATTCTTACAATAAAAGAGTCCTATGGAAGTAAGCAACCTCTCATAATCTAGGGTTTCTAAACTACACTTAACTTAATTGTATTGAGAGGCTAATTTCAACCTAAACTAGGGTTAAATGTGAACCTAAACATGTTTAGTTAAAATGAAATTCTGGATAGCAACTTAAACTAATAAAAATATGCTTGAAATAAATGCAAAATAATGCTAAAAAATAAAAGACTCTACCCTAATGCTTTTTAAGGGACCTAGAGTGCAATTTCTATGTTAAAATGACCTAAAATTGAATTTAAACCATGGTTTTAAGCCATTTTATATTTTGGATAGAATATTAAATGTACTTAAACTCATGATTTAAATATCCTAAATATCCTAAAAATCATAAAAAAAATGCCAACTAGCACAATCCTATATGCTAATATGCAAAACTATGTATGAAAACATGCAAAAAGTAACATTAAGGGTCTCCAAATATGCTAACATGCAAACTAACTAACATAATATCAATATGCATACATCGAAAAGCTAAAGTAACATGTAATGATGAATTAAACACAAGGGAAAAGACTCACCTCATGCAATCGCTCCCTCGTCCACAATTTTTTATCAAACAAATAATTTCAATGAAAATAAACACAAGGGAAGGGACTTACATTGTGCAATCACTCCCTTGTCCACAAGTGTATATCAAACAATCAATTCAATCATCTCATACTAACTTTATCATTCTAAACATAAATATATGATAAACCTAATTCCTATTCATGCTTCTAAACTCGAGAACAAAATAAATCCTATCATGCATACTAAAAACAGAAAATAAAACACATTCTTATCATGCTCTTATATGCAACGTTATAATCTTAATCATGCTTCTAAAAAACATAAACAAAGTTCTAGCTTTATTTATAAAAAGAAAAAAAAAGAAGAGAAAGATAAGAGGAAGAGAAAAAACTAGAACTTGAAATATGAACTAGAAAACAATAAAAATAAAGTCTAGCATGCTTCTAAACTAATGAAGTACTAAAAAGAAAGAGGAAAAGAGGAGAAACTTACCTCTGGAGTTGTTGGAATTCTTCCTTTGCTTCTTTTCTTGAAGCTCTCCAAAATTCCCTTGAAGAATGAATGCCTAAAATCCTAAGCTAAGGTCCGTATTTATAGAAAATCCTTTGAAGCATGGCGGTCGGGATTAATTTTGAAAAAAATATAACACCCTAGATATAGATTGATTGATTAACACAAGCTTATCAATTCATAGAAGCATAAACATCACATATATGAAATGTGCTAAAAACAACAGTTTAGAACTAAACACGCGAGATAATCACACGACTACAAGATTATCAAGATAGATCATGATCAAAGCAAATACCATTCCATCCTTTTTGATAATCTACTTATAAAGTAATCAACACAGAAAATCAAACCATGGAAGACAAGATTTTATGTGAAAACCTTTTAGGGAAAAAACCACAGGAGAATCACAAGCAATCCATTATAAAGAAGGAGTACAGAGATTATACCATACACATGCTCACCCAAATCCTAGGCCTAGTGTACTAAGGTCTCTTCAACTCATCTCCATGAGTCCTTCTTCTCCATAGCTTGCTCTACAACCAAATCCTTGGTCTTCACTCTTGATGCCTTATCTAAGAGCCAAGAATAATCTTTAATCTTTACAAAGATCACTCACTATAGATGTTTAAAGATAGATTGCAAGGTTTCTAATCCATTACATTAAAGATCAATTCACTTTCATATGGTTTCAATGGAAGAAATAGGATGAATCTCACCAATGGGGTCACTTAAGGAGCTCTAGGGTTAGAGAGAGAAGATTTGCAACTTTTTGGAGTCTCTTTTACCCTAATTGCTCGGAAAAGTACTGTTAGGCTTTTTATTCATGTGTTGGCTAATTCTGGTTTCCAAAACACAATTTGAGTTGTATTGGTTTAGGTCGTTTGGTTGTTTCACAAGCCATTTAGCATCGATCAAGATTTCTTGAAGAATATCTGAAGATCACGATCAGAGCTTGCTTGATTTGTTGTTTTAATCTCTCAATTCCTTTGTAGGATGGTAAGTGGACTTTGCACACAAGTTGTTAGTCGACTAGCTATGTTAAATAGGTTTGAAACAATTTCTAGGTTTGTTAGTCGACTAAGAATAAAAGTGTTAGTCAACTAGCATCTTTAAAACTCTTTTGGAAAATTCTCCGGGATTGATTAGTCGACTATAAGATGGGTTTTAGTCGACTAGGAACTCTACTTCTCAAACATGGCTTCTAACCTGCTCTTAGTCAACTAGCAAAAGGGTCTTAGTCGACTAGAGAATCATTAGTCGACTAGTTCAAGGTGTTTAGTCGACTAGCTTAAGTTTTTTCAAAACACTGCTTTTGACCTTCACTTAGTCGACTAGGACTAAGGTGTTAGTCGACTAGAGAAGCTGTAATGTCAATATTTCGAATTCTTAAGTCCAAATAAACTTATAACACTTGAGCAAGTTAACTAAGTATTCCAAAACATTTTAGAGCAAGTTTGAAAACATTTTTAAGTATGAATGCTAATGCAACATGAGTTAAAATATGTTTTCTCTTGAGCTATGCAATAGTGAACACAAAAGATGTCTTACAAAGAGTTCCTAACACAAGGAGAGAAACTTGGCTTCATATAGGTCTTCATAAGCTTTAACTTCAAGTTGATCTTCAAGGTTTGAACTTCTTTGATTGGCTTTATCTCCAAGCTTTGAACTTCATGAAGTTTGATTAATGATGGTGCACATTGAATTGCTTGAAATATGTTGATGAGCTCCAACAAGATATAACTTCAAATCTATGGAGACAACACTTAACCATTTGTTAGATGTAAAGTATGGTTTAGTTATCATCAAAATTAGGTCAAAGACCTTAGGGCTAACACCTTTGATAGTTCAAAGTCTTACTTTTATCCATTATTCACGCTATCTTCACACATTTTATTTTTTTATAAGCCAAAAAAAAAAAAAAAAAAAAAAAAAAAGGGGGTTTATAAAAAAAAATATTTATTAAAAAAAAAAAAAAAAAAAAAAAAAAAACTGTGGGAGTTTCAACCATAATTAATTGGTAACAAAAGAAATACAAATCCAAAACTAACTTAGAACTCTTCCCTAGATAAAGTTTCAACATAAATTTCATAAAGTAAAATTGTCACAATGAACTAGAGTGAAGTAGTAAGCTGAAATAAAGGAGATCCAGATAATATAGCAGCTCCAGTTTTAGCATCTAATGTTCTTTACGGATATTTTCCTGATTAATTCCTGGATTCTAAACTAATTACACTATATAGGTTATTTGTCGTTATGACAAATGATACAAAGCTCAACCAGGGCTACTGTTTAGCTTTGCCCTCCAATATAGGTTAAACTTTTATGATTCAAAGAAACACTGTCACAGATGAGTTTACGTGGGGGAAAAAAATTAGTTTGCACTTTGAAAAACCCAAACATGGAAAGGCAACATAAGCATGAAAATAAAACAGTAAATATAAAAAAACATAACAATACAAGTTAATTTTTTTAAAAAAAAAAAAAAAAAAAAGTAAAATGATTCAAAGAAACCATATAATCATATTATTAACTCCATTTCTGGTACATCAATATACAACTTTTGTTAAAGTAAATATATATTCTTTGTCTCTCGTGAGGAAATATAAATGAGCAGGTCAGGTTGTACCTCCATCTAGACACTTGTTGCCATATCTAGAAAGGTCAGTACAGTTGTTAGGTTACGACATTACATCAAACCATGTCCTCTCAAAATGAATCCATTGGCTGGGCTTTAAAGGCAAAGCAAAACGACAAAAACAACTTGCATTTTGAGAGAGACCTAGTAACGGAGAGATTTCCATTCTGTCCAGCTCCATTGTTCACATCCCTGCCGCCCAAATCGCAAAATGAGTTGGTTACTAAATGCAACGAAAAGGCAAAAACAAAGAATCGTGATCTCACGCGCTATCGTCGTCTCAATCCATCCTCTCTTCCATTCTCTTTTTATCTATATCCTCTGTACACACCTCCATATCCACAGCACATAAAGGATTTCCATCTCTAAATACGCTGCTCTAATTTCACAAACAATAGTGAAAACCCTTATTTTCTTTAATGGGTTTATAATGCCACTAAATGACTGAAATTGCAACCCATATTTTCTTTAATGTGTTTAGATCAATTGAAGGTTGCAAGCGGATATCAAGATATGAAAGATTGCACTATTGGGGTACGTGAAAAGTGGGTGTATTAAAGTAATAATTGAAAAATGCTAAGTTTGTTTTGTTTTTTTTTTGGTTATGAAATATCAATATATTGGGTGAATAAACTTGGTTGAAAATGTTTGATTAGCTAAAATATAATGTGTATGAATTCATTACCTGCTAATAGGGTTGAATAAATGAAATATCGGATGTGAAGTAAGTTCTTTATTGTTTAACAGATGGAATAAAAATTATGGAGTAAATAGAGATTTAAAAAAAATATATATTTATGTGATATGATGTGTGAGATGTGTGGAAGTAAGTTTTAGCTACATGTATTGGTTATGTAATGTAACTCTATCTAATTTTGATGCAATATGATGCATTTATGTTGTTGGAAATCATTTTATATTCATATGTTTATCTATATATATATATATATATATATATATATATGAAATCTTCAAGATGGCAACTTCACACGTGTGGTTTTAGTGAGGGTGTGTCAGAAAGGTTGACCTTGCACCTTAACATGGTTTACAATTGGTTCGAAAATAAACAAACCAAATGATTAAATCAAGCAATTGTGAAAGTTCGGCTTTGCCTCAATGAAGAGGACTTTAATTAATTAATACAAGGCAAAATAATTCAAATAATTTGAAATATAACAAAAAAGACAAAAAGTAAAATGATTTGAAGAAACTATATAATCATATTATTACCTCCATTTTTGGTACTTCATTATACAACTTCTGTTAAAGTCCTTCGAGCCAAGGATTCTATATTAAAGAATCAGAAAGAAAAGGATAGTAAGAGGAAAGAGAGAGATCTTAGAAGAAAAGGATAGGAAGAAGAGATAGAGAGAGAGTTATAGACGAATTAGGGGAGACACCTACTAAGTGTGGGATGAGAAAAGAAGTTCTAAGTTGAGGGATACATTGAGATGAGAAGAGAGATAAATATAAAGGTTTGTGTTGTGTGGTTGAGGAACCCCTTGCATAAAGAATTCTTCCTCTATTTATAGATTTGTAAAATAACTACTTCAATCCGAATCAAATAGGATGTTGACAAGTGTCAAGTGTTATATCTGCAACAACAAATCTGTGTATAAATGATGCTTAATTTCTCTTGGGCTATATCTTCAATCCAATCACAGCATGCCATTTGTCCATAAAAACTGCTACTCTTTCACTTTAATTTGAATATCAAACTAATCTGCATTTGAATTTTAAATTGATCAACTACTGTTTATTTTCCAAACGTGCCACAACTATTTGACAGTTATTGGAAGTTATTTATAGCATATTAATCCTATAATCCCCATTCTATTTTATTAAATATGTTTGAAACACATGGCATTACCTTATTGGTCTAAAAGAATATACCATTATTCCTTTTAAACAAGGACAAGTTTTCACATCTTAATGGGCGGTTATTTCTAATGGTGAACATGTACATACCACATGTACTGCACGGTCGACCATGATATGGGCGTACACATCACGCGCATAAGAATGCATATCATGAATGGCTATGATTGTGCGGTACATTGCATTATGTACCGCACCTGATCATGGTTTTATATATATACATGAATATTATTATGAGGTCGACTTGATGCAAGTTACATCAAGTCACCAGCTTTAGAGACACTCGCAGACCATATTTTGAAAAACTAACCATTAGATTAGATATTCTTCTTATGTTTGCCATGTCTGCCAAAAATCACAGTAATCCAACGGTCAGTTTTTTTTTTTAAAAAGTCACTTTGAAAAACTGTAACTTTTTTGTTGTTCAAAATATCATCATTTTTTCACAGTCAGTTTTTTTAAAGACTAACTGTTGGATCACTGTGATTAGCAACGGTCGGTTTTTCAAAACATGATTAGCAAAAACTTCTATGCATAGTTTCGGGATACACGTACTATTTAGGGAAGTACATAAATTGTAAATATTGGAAGGACGACCGGAAGAGCCTAAAAAGATTTCAGTCATATTGGAAGGACATCAAGAAGAGAAGTAGTGGTGTCAAAATGGACGGGCCGCCCATTTAGCCCGTTGACTGGTCTAATAAGCTAACGGGTCAAGCCCGATCCAGTCTAATAACTAATGGACTGGAATGGGCTAAGGATTTTTGTCCAATGGGCTGACCCGAACTGATCCGCTAGCCCGATATGATCCGATCTGCCCATTGGCCCGTCCGATAACCTGTTTGATCCGATCCGTTTGGCCCAGCCTGATCCGTTAAGCCCAACTCATTTTGATAAAATTAATAAAATTGCATGGTGTGGGATTTGATTCCCATACCTCTTTAAGATAAAAGTTTTATGTAAAAATTCTTACCACTAAGCTAACTATTAGCTTGTGATACTTTACGATGATAGATAATATTTGAATTAATTTCATTTAAATTATTTAATGACCATTAAATATATATAAAACAATATTTAGAAAAAAATATTATTGGATTAAACAAATTTCTTATGAATACTATGCTCGCAAAAGATTAGAGCAATCCAACGGTCAGTTTTTGAACAATGATTATAGAAGATTAGTGATATTTTTAAAGAACAAATTGGAAAATTTTTCATATTGCTATTTTTAAAAAACCGACCGTTGGATTATTGTGATTTTTGACAATATGATATTCATAAGAAATTTGTTCAATTCAATGGTAAATTTTTAGAAATATCTTGTTTAATTAGCCATACACATGTGACTTGAGGTAGTAAATTACAAGGTGCACTTAGTACGAAATTGAATGAGGTTACTTGGTTAGAGTCAATTACCAATGACATTTAGAAAAACTAATCATTGGATTAGAGAAACACATTGTGAATGTCATGCTCGCAAAAAATCATAGTGATCCAATGGTCAATTTTTGAATAATGACTATAGAAGATTTGTGATATTTTGAAGAACAAAACATACAATTTTTTACATTGGCATTTTTCAAAAATAAAACATTAGATTATTATGATTCTTTGCAATCATAGTATTATTCATAAGAAGTTTGTTCAATCCAATGGTGGGTTTTGTATTTTACAAGTTACACGTATTTTCTTTTAATAAGTCTTAATTACAATCAAATGAGCCTTGTAACGCCCCAACCTAACATATATACCGACCCTTCCGGATAGGTCGACCATGTCAAGATGGAAGTACAACTTATCCTGCTCATTTATATTTCCTCAAGAGAGACAATAATATATATATATATATATATAATCAACAATAAGAAATGCCATGCTCATACTGATTGCTCTGCAATCAATGCATTTATTGAGTCTTTTTGACTATATTTTAATGGATTATACTTGAACTTTGTTATTTGATAGCCATAATTCATGAACTTAATGTTTTTATCTTGTTTTGTAGGAATTCTCCATAAAAGTGGCATTTTGAGCATGCTTGAGGCTGGTTTTCTACATTCGCCCTCGGATGAACCTAAAAGTGGAGCCAATAGGAATGGAAAACACTCAAAAGGGTGCAAGGAAGCATTTGGGCAGCTTTTGGAAGCATAAAAAGAGCAAACAGAGCAAAAGATGAGTTATCGATAGCCAGCCTATCGATGGCCTATCGATAGACAGGACTGCCCCTCTATGGATAGGCAGCAGCCGTGTTTTCATATTTTTGACCCCTACCGATAGGGCATTCCTAGCCTATCGATAGGTCATTTCTCGGGAAGCGTGCCCGTGATTTTTAGCAGCCTTTAATGTTATTTTTGGAGAGTTTGTTTATAGTAGTGTAGACATCCATTTTTGACCATGAGTATAGTCATGAATGGTTGTCTATGTTTAGAAATGAAATAGGGTGTCAAAACCCTAAATTGCCAGTTTTACCATTTGTGGGTAATTAGGTAGAGGTCATTATCACATGTAGATTTTTAGGTCAGATTGAGTCAGTTCTTTTTGCATTAGGTTTTTAGAGAGTCTAGGAACATCCCTGCAAAATTTCATGGCATTTCGTGCCAAGCTTGATAGAAAATAAGGCCTTTTGTGATTGAAGGGCAGTTCTGTCCTTTGAATCACAAAAGCTCTGAATGACTGTCGATCTTGTCTCGAATGGTCTCGAGGCTTTGGCATAGATATTTAAAGTGTGTTTGGTAGTTAATTTGATCAATGACAAGATCTGTGAAGCCTTCTGGCTCATGATTGGCTCTTGAAGCTCGAAAGGCCCTTTCAAAGCCCAGATTAGGGTTTCGACCGGAAGCGATCGGGATTCGATATTTTTATAAAACCAAAGCCTTCAAAAGCTTCAAAACATTTTCCTAAAACATTTTAAAACTTTTTTTGAGAAGAATAAATGATTTCGAAAGCAATCGATTAGCAAATTTCAAAATCCTAATTTGGGCCCGGCAGGCCCTAAACAGCTAATTGGTCGACTTTTTCCTAAACCTTTGACCTCGGTCAATGCATTTTCACTTCAAACACTTCTTAAAACATGGAGAATCGAATCACGGTTGTTTTGGAGCTTGAATCGTCAAATTTGGACTTAAAACGGGCCCGAAAAGCCGAAAAAAGCCGAAACCGGGACGAAACGGGCTGGGGTAGGTCCACACAGGCCAAAAATAGCATGGAGGATCGATGGCCGTCCACCTAGGGACGGCCAACCATCCACGAAGGACGGCCAACCGTCCTAGAGTGGATGGTCGTCGATTCTTTTTGCCAAAAAATGCTTTTTTCAGAGTTTTTTTCCCGCCAGGACTCTTCCAAGCCCTGCCATGTGTCCAGTTCAGCCATGTTACTTTTGGATGAGTATGAACACCTTGGAAGACTGATTTTGAACCCTTGGATCATTCCTAAGGGATTCAAACTCAGCCATTGACCAAACTCAAGCCTCCCTATAAATAGAGGGCCCTGAAATCAGTTTCAACACACAGAATAAGCTTTAGAGAGCTAGCTTGGAGAGTAGAGGCTTGAGCAATTGCACAAGCTTCCCCCATAGCACTCTAGCTTAAGTTTTAGAGTCCTTGAGTTCCTTGGAGTCCTTGGAGCTTGAAGAGAAGGCTTGGAGCAAGAGGGAATGAGGCAAAGAAAGAGGTTAGTAGCTTATAGTTTAAAGTTTTGTTTTCTTCTTCTTCTTCTTCTTCTTCTTTAATCATGCTAGGTTAGGTTTTATTTCCTTAGTATGCATAGGGTTTAGTTCATTGTTAGCATACATAATAGGATTTAGTTTATTTCTTTAGCATACTGTGGACACCCCATTTTTACCAATTATTTCTACCATATGTTCATGCAAATGATTAACTAGAATAGCTGATCATTTGGTGAGGAATTGGCCTTGTAAAGACCAAATTGCCCAAATTGCCCTTTTCTGATGAAAAGGACATTTCATGTGTACATTTGGGTTGGAATCAACCCATTTGTATTGCATTTGACTTTTGAGGTGTTTTAGAACATCCCTGTAAATTTTCATAGCATTCTGATGAGAGCTCGATAGGTAATTAGGGTTTTTGCGACTTGAAGGGCATTTTCGTCATTTTTCTCGTATAATTTCCGAATGACCTCCGAATTCGAAATGGATTGTCTCATGAGGTTTATATGGATGTGGGGAGTGTTTTTGAAGTGTCAATTGTACCTTTGAATGGTTGGGATAGATTCGCCCAAAATCGATTCCACGGGTAAGAATGAGCTGAATTAGGATTTCGATCAAATTGACCGTGAATTGGTCGTTTTCACCAAAATGAAAGATTTTCAAAACATGTTTTTAAGTACCAATTTCATATTAAAACCATGTTTTTAGAAGTGGTTCAAGCCTAATTGATCAATTTTACAAAACAAAGAATGGTCATATGACCAATTTTGGCACAACCGGGTCAATTGGCTAGCCTTTTGCTAAAACCCTTGACCGTGGTCAAGTATTTTTAACCCAAAAACATTCTAAAAATGTGGAGGATCAAAACACGGTCGTTTTGAGCCCTGAACCATCGGATTTGGATCAAATTTGACCAAAATATGGCTAAAATATGAAAACCCTAAAATTTGGGGAAGAAAATATGGGAGGTCAGCTTAGTGACTGTCCAGCCAGGACGGCCAACCGTCCAGCCCTTGGACGGTCACCAGCATGCTCGAGCCCATTTTGTAATTTTGGCATGTTTGAAACTTTCCAACTTGTTTTGGCCGATTTGGTTCGTTTTTTTGGAATAAATTCGAACTTGGTTCAGCTTGCAAACCCTAAGAGGAATTGTTCTAAGCCCTAGGATTGTTTTTTAGAGGATTAATCCTAACCATTCAAGGTTTTGAACCCTAGCTCTATATATATTGCATTATGGAGTTAGAGAGAAGAGGAGAGAATTCTAGGGTTTTGGAGAGGAGGCTACAGATTTTCATTCTTCATTCTTACATCATTGAAGGGGAGAATTAAGGTGGAGAAGGAAGGAGAAGGCCTCGAGGCTTGGAACTTGAAGGAGGTTTGCAAAGAAGAAAGAGGATAGGTGAATCTTCCATACGAACTTTCTGTATGAGTTTACTTTGTAGGAGTTTTCTTTATGCATGTTTGAATATGTTTCTCTCTTTCTCTTATTTATGTTAGTATGCATGATTAGGGTTAGCTTTGTTTTGATTTTGTATGAGTATGCATGATTAGGTTTAGCTTTGTTGTTATTTTATGTTAGTATGCATGTTTAGGGTTCATTAGTTTTATTTATGATTTTATGCTAGGATGTATGCCTAGGGTTAATTAGTTTTATTATGATTCTATGTGAGTATGTATGTTAGGGTTATTTTTCTTGTTATTTTATGTACGTATGCATGATTAGAAGTAGTTTTATCATTATTCTATGTGAGTATGCATGTTAGGGTTAGTTTTCTTGTTATTTTATGTACGTATGCATGATTAGAAGTAGTTTTATCATTATTTTATGTGAGTATGAATGTTAGGGTTAGTTTCTTGTGATTTTATGTGAGTAAGCATGATTAAGGTTATCGTTATGATTTTATGTGTGTAAGCATGCTAGGGTTAGTTTTTGTTATGATTTTATGTTTAGGATGAGTCCTTTGTTATTATTTCATGTATATATGCAAGCATGCTTAGGGTAAGTGTTGATATATTCATATTGTTATTTGAATCTCTTAATGTTTGATTGATGGTATTAATGATGATATGAATGTGTTAATATGTATTCTTGACATGTGATGAGTCGTGAGTCATTTTTTTATGCTTTTTTATGATTATTTGAACACTTGATATCGATTTGATTGTTTGAACATAAAAATTGTGTACGAGGGAGCGTGCGAAGGTAAGATCCTCCCCTTGTGTTTAAATTAATTATTTAAGCATAGTTTGGTGTAGTTTTTGATATGTTTTTGCATGGTAAATTAGTCAAGCATGTTAGATTGTATGCTAGGGTGTTTATTTGATATTGTTATGGATTAAAGATGATTTTTAAGCTACTTAAAGTATGTATTCAAATCTGTCCAGATTTGAATACATGTTTTAAAATGGTTTAATTAACATTTTTAAGCCATATTTTGCATGATTTTATTTAGTAGTTTCATAGTATATTCATGTAGAAAGCATGCTAGGACATTTTCACATTTTTATTCTTTGTTTTCATGATTTTTAGGGTGATTAAAGGTTCATATTCAAATCTATCCGGATTTGTTTATGCCCTTAAATCACTTCTAAAAATTATTTTAAGGCCAAATCCAACTTAGAAATATGCCTAGGATCACATAGTAAAATTAGTGAGCATTTAGGAGCATTTTCATGCATTGTTAGAATAATATCATGTGTATTTGTTTAATTTATTTAAAATTCCAGCATGCAATGGCATTAGGATTTCAGGGTTTTAGACAAATTGTAGGGCTAGTTAGAGACCCTAGGCTAGGAAGGTCACTTGACCTTCCCTAGGACTGTCCTTTGTTGTAAAAGTCATACTCAGATTTGAGTATTTTGATCAATTTGAGAGTCAACCTTCGAGATATTTTATAAAAATATTTTTGATGTAATGTTTATGAAATAAACATGATTTTATGAGATATTTGATTATTAAATGATTTTCAAAAAGATTTGAAATGTTTTAAAGATTTTTATCTAGGAATGAGATTCCTACCCATATGATTTGTTTTCTTAAAAATCTTTGAAAAAGATTTTTAATTGGAATTGAGTTCTAAAGATAAGAATTATTTGGAATATTTGGATTTTATGAATGTCTTTTAATTTGAAATGATTTCAAATAAATGATTTTGAAAGAATAAAAAACTCTCGAAGTTAGAGTCTTGAATTAGGTTGAAATACCTTTGATGATGTGATTGATTACAATAGGAGAGTCCTAGGGTAGTCGAACTACGTGGACTTTGATACTTGCTAGGTGATACTAGTAAGTTACGTAGCCGCTAATAGGGCTCAAGTCCGCCCTAGGATACCCGTAGGGTATTTTAGGTTCTTAGGGTTTGTTTGTATATTTTTTATTATTATTAATATAACTAATATAGATTATTGCATTTATATCATTATTTTTTTGGTTGATTAGATTATTTAGGATTGTTTGCATTAAGGATTTAAATAGCCCAAATAAATTAGAAGTCCTTTAATTAGGACGAGGTGGGTGCCTACAAGTAAAAGCTTGGAACCTTCCCACGTCGTAACCTAGCCCCCGGATCCAACTCTGGTTTGTAGACTGTCTTTTCATTGAAAATGGAGTTTGTTTTGTTTTGATTTAAAAAAATAAAATATTTTTCATGGTTTCTTTATTCCTTAAAAATAAGGTGGCGACTCCTTTGTTTTGTTTGTTTTCTAAACCCCCCTTTAATCACATCGCCCGGTGATGATGTGGACACCTCATCAAGGCCCGTCACGTGGCTGGTCCACACATACATAATAGGATTTAGTTTATTTCTTTAATATGCATAATAGGATTTAGTTTATTTCTTCAATATGCATAATAGGATTTAATTTATTTCTTTAATTTGCATAATAGGATTTAGTTCATTGTTAGTATGCATGATAGGTTAATAGGGATTAGTTATTTCTTTTTTAATGCATGATAGGAATTAGTTTATAATATGATATCTCTCCCTCTTTTCTTCCACTCTTCTTTGATCATGCCATGTTAGGATTAGATATTTTGGGATTTATTTCATGTCTAGAATATATGCTAGGAAGTTAGGATTATATATGTTATTTTTAGTTAGGAAAGCATATTAATCCATCTCTTTGAGTCATTTTGCATATTGTTACCATGTTAGGATAAAATTGAAGGTTGCATATTAATAGTTGGTGATTAGGCTTGTTTATATCATTGTTTTAATTGTGTCTTGATTGGAATGTTATATGAATTGTGATCGAGGGAGCGAGCAAATGTAAGTCCCTTCCCTTGTTATAGAATTGATTGTTTTCAAGCATGATGCATGATTATTTTGATATATCATACTAGGTTGCATATTCGGTCATTTTCACTCATTTTATTCTTTTATTTTATGGGTTTTAAATCCATTTTTTGATTACTTTCAAATCTGTCCATGGATTTAAAGTGGCCTTAAAATGGATTAAAACTCACTTTTTTAGGTCTAAACTAACTTAGAAACATGCCTAGGTTCACATAGTTTGATTAGATTGCATTTAGGACATTTTTCATGCATTGTTAGCATTGTTTGTTGTATTTTTTATTTATTTTACTTAAATTCCAGCAAGCATGTATTTAGTATTTTAGGTGTTTAGACTAACCTAGGACTAGCTAGAAACCCTAGGATTAGGGGGGTCACTTGACCCCACTTAAGACTCTTATTTGTTGTAAGAATTACAATAAAAATAGAGTTCTATTTTACCTAGGATTCTACTTCGAGAACAATTCTAAAAAGTGATTTTGAAAGAATTCAAAATGGAATGAAATTCCATCTCTAATAACAAGTGTTTTGATCAAACTCAAACTCTCGAAGCTAGAGTCCAAGATAAGATAGAATCTCTACAATTATGTGGTTTATTACAATAGGAGAGTCCTAGGGTAATCGAACTACGTGGACTTTGATCTTTGTCAAGCAATTGATAAGGTACGTAGGCAGTCAATAGTGTGCAAGTCCAATCTTAGGTTGACTTCTAGTCTGCTAAGACTCTTAGAATTGTGTATACTTTTGTACTATATATTATTATTATTATATATATTATATATCATATTTTGTGATTGATTAGATAACTAGGATTGTTTTGAAAAGATTTTGATAAAGCCCAAACTTAATTAGGAGACCTTTAATTAGGGCGAGGTGGGTGCCTACAAGGAGTTCCTTGGAACCTTCCCACTTCGTAACCTAGCCCCCGAATCCAACTTTGATTCGAAAGACCATGCTTTTCCAAAATATGGGGTCAATGTTTTATTGAAAATAAAACTCTTTTTGTGGTTTCCTTGTTCCCTAAAAATAAGGTGGCGACTCCTAGTTTTTACAAACTTTTATCCTTTTTCAAAAACCTTATCTTGAGTGGATAATAGAGAAGGATAAATGTGGATAATAGAGAATGATAATAGAGAAGGATAAATCGAGACGGATAAACATCATCCACAATCCACTCAAGATAAACTTCCCCCCAAGAGTGAACGAGAGGCCTCCCGATCCAGGTTGGCTGGTTCACAAGTAGGTCTCTGTACATTATAAATACATTCTTTTTAGGAGTTAGACTTAACCTAATCTAGACTTGACCCTAGCCTCCTCTCTCTATTCTCTCTATTCTCTGGGGATCGTTGGCTTGCACATGGAAGGATGGCAGAACCGTGACAACTCTCATCCAACCATGGAAGGCTAAGCTTCCTTCTTGGGTATAGATGAAGCTTTTCTCCATTCTTTTGTATTTGTAAGTTCGGATTTGGGTTTTCATTGTATATTAATGGTGATTGTACAACTTTATGGATGTTGCTTTCATGCAACTCAATTTTAAATGATTTTATTCATCAACATAGTTGTTTTCTGTGATTTCAAATATGTTTGTTGTGCAATGGTGCTTATCGAATGTGTGTATGTGAAGCTAGATGGTTCATGCCCTACTTGGATGGATTGTGCATTCTCGTTTGACAATCCATGCCTTAAAGGGATGAACCATGCTTGATTCATATATACATAATTATTATTAATGGTTTATTCTTGTAGTTTAGATCATTATTACCATGAATATACTCGAACCATAATCAAACTTATGAATGTGATTAATGTGAGTTAAGTGGATTCGAAACCCAAGACTTTTTATCATTTATTTTATATTCTTTAGTTTAAACAAACAACCACTCTCAAATCAAAGATTGTTCCTTAACTAAAATTAATCTCACTTTAGTTTCTCATAACTCAGCCTTTAGTCCCTGTGGATCGACACCCGTGCGAAAACCATATTTTCAACGAATTGAGGTTACTAGCACGAGTAGTTTTATAAATTTAAATATTGATAATGAAAAAGGAAATAACCTCCCTTGTTTGGGCCGATCAAATTTTGGCGCCGTTGCCGGGGACTTTAGCACGGTTATAGGAATTTTTGTGAATTTAGTTTTAGTTGTAGTTTTAGGATTTTCTTTTATTTTCTTTTATCTTTTTAGGATTTTATTTTCTTTTGCTACTTTTCTTCACTTCTTCTTTCAAGGTTGTGTGTTTTGCAGGTTTCTAGTCGGGATTTTTGCGCGCTAAGGCCACAAGGCCAACTGCTAATAAAAAAAAAAAAAAAAATTTTTGCCTAGGTGCCAAAGATTTGGATAGGACCGCATAAAGACTAGCAACTGGGATCGAGGGGAGTGTCTTCTTACTTTAGTTTTTATTTTATTTTATTTTTCTTTTCGTTTTGCATTGCATATCATCTAGTCGGGGGGGAGTGCTTCATATGCACGATCGGCGTTCCTTGTCTCTTGACTTAAGACCTTTTGATCCTGAGCTAGAAAGTACTTTGAGAGCTTTTAGGGCTTCTCTTCATAACAATATCGAGTCAGAGTCTGTGTCTGGGATGGGGGATATGGTCAATAACCCTGCTAGAGCAGCTGCTGCTCCACTGCAAGCTCAACATGCATCTAGGCCTCTTAGAGACTATTTTTTGCCTGGTGCTTTTACTCCACCTTCGTGTATTCAGATTCCCAACATTTATAATGTTCAGTATGAGATTCGGCATGCTACTCTTCAGATGCTACCGAATTTCTATGGGTTGGATAGGGAGAATCCATATGACCACTTAATTGAGTTCTTAGGAGTCTGTTCCACGGTAAGGATTCAAGGTCTCACTGCCGATGCCTTAAAACTATTGTTATTTTCGTATTCTCTGCGGGATAGGGCAAAAACTTGAATAAATACTCTTAGGACCCCTGAGCCTGTTACTACATGGGAGAAGCTTCAAAAACTCTTCCTAACTAGGTTCTACTCCATAGGTCGCATCGCTCAAATGCGGTATGCCATTACTCATTTTCTCCAGAAAGAGGGGCAACCTTTTCATGAGGCTTGGGAGCGGATGAAGGAGCTTCTTAGGGTGTGTCCCCACCATGACATCCTTAGCTGGAAAATTATCCAATCCTTCTTTCAGGGGTTGTGTATGAATGATAAGAGTCTAGTCAATTCTGCGAGTGGGGGTGCCATTCTTAGGAAGAGTGCTGATGAGGCCCGGGAGTTGTACGAGATTCTCAATGAGGATTCTCTACACATGGCAACAATGAGTGAAAACGATAGAGGTACGTTTACGTTCTCTAATTTGCCTAAGAAGGGGGGTGTCTACGAGGTTGAGAGTACCACTGTTATGAACCAACAAGTGGCGGCATTGTTCAAGAAATTGGATCAATTGCTTGCCGCTCAAGGTCAGTCATATAGGAAACCTCCTTGCCCTGTCAGTGATGTCTGTGGAAGTTTTGCAGATTTGAGTCATAACACTTTCTCTTGTCCCATGGCTAATCAGTACCCTGAGTTTCTGTAAGAGCAAGTCAATGCAGCCCAAGGGTTTTTTAACCCTAGGAATGACTCGTACTCTAATACCTTCAATCCGGGTTAGAAGAGTCACCCTAACTTGCGGTAGTCTCATCCTTTTCAAGGGTCAGGAAATCAGTTCACCCAACCTCAGTACCAAAACCAAAGTGTCCCTCCACCCCAACCTCAGCAACCCCAAAGGAGTTCTGACTTTGAGACCACAGTTCTCAATGCTTTAAAGAATATAGAGGCAGATCGCCAACTCCTTCATTCTCATTCTCAATCGATTGCTAAGTTAGAGCAGCAAGTGGGGCAAATCGCGGCTTCTCTTAGTCATCGAGATGAGGGTAGGATTCCTAGTCAACCCCCGTGAATAACCCCAAGGGTGTGAATATGGCTGAGAGTTCTTCCTTACAGGACTCTCAATTTTTTGATGATGTGAATGCTATTACCACTTTGAGGTGTGGTAGGGTAGTTGACAACAGGGTTAGGGAGAAATCTATTGACAGTGAGGTGAGGGTTGAGTCTAGAGTCCCCAAGTTGGTAGAGTCTAGTGAGCTAGAAGAGAAAAAGAAAAATACGAAATTGGTTAGTGAGCCTAAGAGGGATAACTTTCCCTCTAATTCTGATGATCTTGTGGCATCCTATGTGCCCAAGGCTCCATTCCCTTCGGCGTTGGTTGCGCCCATTAAAGGGAAGAAAAAGGGAGCGTCTTTGAGTGAGATTTTAGAGGTGTTCAAACACGTGCATATCAATTTACCACTCTTAGATGCGATTAAGCAAATCCCTGAAAGGAATTGTTCGAAATACATGGAATCGCAGCGGAAGACAAAACAAAACTTTTAAAAATATGATTCCATCATCGAATGATCCTAAACAAGAATCGAACAAGCATTGGGATATGTGATTTAATTTCAAGCAAATAAAATTTATTAAACATAAATTAATCTTACTTGATTTGCCTTTCGATTTGCAATCCTCGACCTTGAACTTCAACGCAATGAAGTCTCCAACGGTATCCACACGAGAGTAAGATTCCCTAGACCCTTCTAGTCTTCCACAACACTTGAGAAAGCTAGAATTGAGAGGGAGAGGAGAGAGAGAATTTCGGCCAAGAGGGTTTGCTTACCCTAGAATGTGTAAAAACACTCATATTTATAGACATTCTCCTCTTTAAGGAGTGTTTGGTTACTAGTGCTAGCATGACCAAACATCCTTGAATAGATTAATCCTATTCTTGGTTAATTTTGACTTTTAATTAATTAACCTTTAATTAATCAAAATCAAATTTAACTTAAAGACAGGATTCCCCTCTCTCAAGTTTAAGGAACTCTCTTACCCTCTATTGTGTGTGAGCCTTTGGGTTCACCCCAACCTAGCAGTGACTAGGGACATCTCCATGTCGCCTAAAATAGAAACTTTCTATTTAAAGGTTTAATTGAAACTATTCCAATTATGCCCTCATTGATAACACTTATCAATAGGCTTTCACTGGTCATGAGTGACGTCTAGCAATGTGTCATGACATGCCCTAGGTTTGGGTGAATAGCAGAACTATATGAACCCTTCTTGTTACTTAATCCTTCATCCCCTAATGTCATAGTTAAGATATTTAGGGTATGGATATAAGTCAAAACCCTATCTTAACTTTCTTGTCATATGTTCTTCAAATTATAATCTCAATAAGATGAACCCTATGAAACCCTTTCATATTTCATCTATCACTCTGGCCAGAGATTCACATTGAGAGTTATATTTAAGAACTGACCCTGACATTCTCTCTCATAACATTGAGAGTGATGATTCCTTATTGACCACTCATATGCCTTCATGCAAGACCTATTAGAGCCAATGAGTGCTGACTATAACCTTAAGATCAAGGCTGTATAAAACACTATCAAACCCTAATAACTCAGGCACAAGACATCCATGGTGTCTCAGGTCTTAGGATTACCAAATGGACGTAACATAAGAATATTCCTTCAACTTAATATCCATAGGAATATTCTAGTAGATCATGTTCAGTGTACATATTCTCTAATATGCACCCACAGATTAACCTAAGTGTCTCTACACTGATAGGAAAGACTACCTATCCTCCCATTGGAGTTAGTTTAAATCTGTGCCACTCTTGCCGGTTTAATAAATGTCCTCTTTAATAAACCTATGAGCAGGAACACTTTAAGAATAAATGTATATGAGAAATATCAGTCTTCATATCTCAACAAACTTGAGATACACATTTCTCTTATCATTTATTCATGGACATTATCGTATATATAATTAAATATACAAACGATAAGCAGTACCTTCTTATCCTAATATGAAATAGATATGCACTTTAGGATTGGTTTTAGGGCATACCTCTAACAATCCCGTCCTATGCCAAATTCCTAAAGGACTTGTGCACTCAACAGCGCAAGGAGCGTTCATATTTGGCTAAGTCTACAGTCCTCTCTGAAGTGGCTAGTGCAGTAGTGCAACATCACCTTCCCCTTAAACGTAAGGACCCTGGTACGCCTACTATTTCATGCTTCTTAGGAAGTCATTTCATAGATAGGGCCTTAGTTGATTTTCGGGCGAGTGTGAACATCCTTCCATACTCTATGTATGAGAAGATGCAACTAGGAGAGCTTCAACCTAGCCCTACTGTGCTTCAGTTTGCGGATAAGTCGACCAAAGTACCTAGGGGGATTTTGAGAGATGTTCTTGTCAAGGTAGAGTCATTTGTATTCCCTGCTGATTTTATCATTCTTGACATGGAACCTGTGCATAGTTCTAAGGCACAAATCCCTGTAATCTTAGGAAGACATTTTCTAGTGACTGCTAATGCGGTTTTATTTTGTAGGGAGGGTATCATGGAAGTCTCCTTTGGTAACTTGAAAGCTAAGCTTCAAGTGTACCATGCTTCTCCACGCCCTCATCACTTTGAGGAATGTTCTTATGTTGGAGAGTTAGGAAAAGAGGTCGAGGAGGCATTGCTTTATATTCCACCATTAGATCCTTTTAATGCATGCCTTCCTCCATGTGATGATGTGGACCATTATTTTTTAGAGTTTGATAAGGTTTGTGAGTCCACACCTTTTCTCGGCATCCTACCTTGGAAGCCTAAAGTTAAGCGAGTTTCCGTACCACCTTGTCTTCTTATGTCTTTTGTCTTCAATAAGTTTCTTATGTTGAAATTTGAGCTTTTACCGGCTAAAGTCGTGAAACGGAAACTTGTTTTTGGAAGGAGACCAAAGGAGAAAGCTCAGGTTTGCTTTTTGAGCTTATGCATATGTGTAGGTGAACTTCCGAATCGCACATGCACGAATCATTCATGATATTTTCTGAACCAAATAGTACCTTGCTTAAATTTGTCCATTCTTGTTTCATTCTTTATCTTGTATCTCCATATAAAAATTATGTTTTTATCTTCTTTTTCTTTCTTATCTATTCATTCCGCATCCATTTTTTATGTTAGTTTAGCATTTGCATGATGGATAGTTTTTGTTGCGCATTATTTAAACATCTGTGAGTCATGGAAAAGGATCATAGGCCATTTTTGTTTATTTGAGCTTAAATTCTTTCATATCAAATTGCCATTCGTACCTAATTTGAGCCTTCAAGTTTCCTTTTCTTGGCCAGCTTAGGGAGCCTAAGGGTAGAGGTTAGGTGAATCAATTCTTGGTTGGAGAGTCGTTTTCAAGTCTTTGAATCTTGTTTTTGTGTTTTGATGTTTTGTGTGCCATGTCTCAGTATTGAGCATTTTCTTTTTGTAAAAGAGTTGGAATTTGTGATATGGAAGGGTTAAATATTGCATCTTCGAAAAAAAAAATGAATAGAAAGAAAGAAGGAAAAGAAGAAATAAAAAAAAAAAAAAAATTGCTTGTGTACTACCCCTCTCAAAGCTGAAAATATAAAGCTCAATTCAAGTTGGAGGGTGTGTAAAAAAAAAAGAGAGATCAAAAGTGAATATGCAACAAGAATAAAAACCCAGAAATTCTTTATATTCCAATCTTCTTTGAACTAAGTGATTCTGCTATAAAGTATGGTACACTGTTTTTAGTCTTGGGGGATTGGGTTGTGTGTTTGGAGTTGTTTGTGTCTTTTGAGTAGTTTTTGTATGTTTTGTCTTGTTTTGTTTTAGGTGTGGTGTATGTGATGGTTGGGTAGAGAACCTAAACCATGTTTTTAAACCATCACATGTCTTTTTACTTTCCATCCTTGAACCAAAAGGCATTATTGAGCAAATGAAGTCCTATTTGATTCCATAAACTGCTTATGTTGGATTGTGTTGCAACTTTACCATCTTTTATGTATATGTGTGTAGTTTCATTCTCATTCACCATTCTTCCTAAACTTCACTTCCATAGTGTTGTTGTTTTTCTTTGTTTTCTTATCTTTTGTGTTGTATTTCTCAGTTTTCATTCTTTTCGTTTTTTCTGTCTATCGTTCTCAGTCATTTAAGCATGGTCATTTGATGGTTTGGAATATGATTGCGTGATTCCACTTCACTGCACAAGGATTTCGCTTATATAGTGCTTGTTCAATGCATTGCATGATTTATGAGTAGTTAGATTGTTTAGCATGCCCATTGTGTTGAAATTTGTTTCTCTTGATCTTTGTCAATATAGGGGAATGGACTTAAATTTGCATGTTTGTGGGTGTCATTTCTGCAAACCCTCACCAGACTATAACTCGTCCATTAGGGGAAACCTAGGGGTTTAAAGGCTTGTTGCATACGCTAAATGCAATCGCGATTCCCTGCGAAAGTGGCTTTTATTTAGTTTTGTTTTCTTTGGTAGTTAGCTTTTCTTTGATTTAGTAGTATTTTAGATTCAGTGGTTTGCTAGGGATTAGCAAAGTTTAAGTTGGAGGGTGTGATTGCTCTACAATCAATGTATTTATTGAGTCTTTTTGACTATATTTTAATGGATTATACTTGAACTTTGTTATTTGATAGCCATAATTCATGAACTTAATTTTTTTATCTTGTTTTGTAGGAATTCTCCATAAAAGTGGCATTTTGAGTATGCTTGAGGCTGGTTTTCTACATTCGCCCTCGGATGAACCTAAAAGTGGAGCCAATAGGAAGGGAAAACACTCAAAAGGGTGCAAAGAAGCATTTGGGCAGCTTTTGGAAGCATAAAAAAAGAAAACGGAGCAAAAGATGAGTTATCGATAGCCAGCCTATCGATAGGGGTGCCTATCGATAGACAGGACTGCCCCTCTATCGATAGACAGCAGTCGTGTTTTCATATTTTTGACCCCTATCGACAGGGCATTCCTAGCTTATCGATAGTTCATTTCTCGGGAAGTGTGCCCGCGATTTTTAGCAGCCTTTAATGTTATTTTTGGAGAGTTTGTTTATAGTAGGTCTCTGTACATTATAAATACATTCTTTTTAGGAGTTAGACTTAACCTAATCTAGACTTGACCCTAGCCTCCTCTCTCTATTCTCTCTCTTCTTTGGGGATCCTTGGCTTGCACATGGAAGGATGGCAGAACCGTGACAACTCTCATCCAACCATGGAAGGCTAAGCTTCCTTCTTGGGTATAGATGAAACTTTTCTCCATTCTTTTGTATTTGTAAGTTTGGATTTGGGTTTTCATTGTATATTAATGGTGATTGTACAACTTTATGGATGTTGCTTTCATACAACTCAATTTTAAATGATTTTATTCATCAACATAGTTGTTTTCTGTGATTTCAAATATGTTTGTTGTGCAATGGTGCTTATCGAATGTGTGTATGTGAAGCTAGATGGTTCATGCCCTACTTGGATGGATTGTGCATTCTCGTTTGATAGTCCATGCCTTAAAGGGATGAACCATGCTTGATTCATATATACATAATTATTATTAATGGTTTATTCTTGTAGTTTAGATCATTATTACCATGAATATACACGAACCATAATCAAACTTATGAATGCGGTTGATGTGAGTTAAGTGGATTCGAAACCCAAGACATTTTATCATTTATTTTATATTCTTTAGTTTAAACAAACAACCACTCTTAAATCAAAGATTGTTCCTTAACTAAAATTAATCTCACTCTAGTTTCTCATAACTCAGCCTTTAGTCCCTGTGGATCGACACCAGTGCGAAACCATATTTTCAACAAATTGAGGTTACTATCACGAGTAGTTTTATAAATTTAAATATTGATCACGAACAAGGAAATAACATCCCTTGTTTGGGCCGATCACATACAAATGTCCCAAACGTCTTATATATTAAAAATAAATCAAAATATAATATTGCCAACATTCTTGGTAAGCAGGCTGTGCCACGAACAGTGACAAATCCCAATAATCAAGGAAATAAAAATAATATACATCTCATAATCATGCAAGTCTTAATGCAAAATCTACCATGTAGCTATCTAACAACCCTCGAGTAGAGGCTTGTTCTAAGCCAGGAATGCAACCCCAAGCAAACCTATAAT
Organism: Hamamelis virginiana; assembly: GCA_017140935.1. NCBI lineage: Eukaryota > Viridiplantae > Streptophyta > Magnoliopsida > Saxifragales > Hamamelidaceae > Hamamelis > Hamamelis virginiana. Next base: position 50,500 of record JAESVK010063456.1, read on the forward strand.
CTGCTGCATGAAAAGCAGGGATGAGCCTCGAATGCTCAGTGGGAATAAGGTAACCTCTACCAATAACAATAATACGGTGATACATGGAATATTATAAATAAATAGAGTTTCAATAACGTTTATAAAATAGTAAATAAAACAGTTATAAACTTGTGTGGTCTTTCAGTGAAAAACATATACCAAGCAGTTCCATTTGTCAAAGATCCATATCAAGTATCGCATCATAACAAACCGACAGCACATGCTTCACATATCATCCATGTCCATCACATGTCCATCGAAACCAGGCCCGCGAACGTATTACAAGTTACTAGTTCTTGGCTAACAAGCCACCGATACCAGCGTCACCAAAACCGACCACTACGGGGTCTGACCTCTCGAGGATACCAACTGTTACCTTGTACGGTCAACTGTCGAGCCACTACGGGGCTATAAGCTTCAGGACCGCACTAAGGCTCCACCCAGGACCATGGGCCCTTATAAAAAAACCTCTATATGATACAAACCGAGCCAGAACCATATCCCAGATACTAATACATAAACCGTTCTCAAAGAACATCCATATTCATCATCATTTATAGAAAACTGTTCTTAAAGCAAATCATATTTCAAGTATGAATACATTTTCATGTCATGGCTTGTGTATATCGTATTCATTTCCAAACATTCAATTTAATCCAAAATCAAGGGAACATTTGGTTAGAATATCTCACCATCTTTTCATTTGTAATTCAGTTCAGAAAACAAGCATATGATTATAAACCAAGAATCTCAAAGGTATTTACATAAGCAACGTCACCATATGTCGTTTTAAATGTTTCCATAAAACATGTATTAAAAGAGTCTATTCCCCAGTTCATATAAACATTACATCCATTTCTAGGTGGTTTGCCAAGTAGTATAAACAATATCTCAAAACGTTTCAATTCTGTGCCTTGGCTTCATTTCGTAAATATGCCACACAATAACAGTTCTCAAATCCTATATTTCATGTATCTATTTGATAAATTGATAAACCGTAAAGTTCACAAACATTTATGAGTCATAACATTTGCAAGGTATTTGAAATACATATAGTTCTCAAAACAATAGCAAAATAGTGTATCATTCTTAACAGTAAAATGTTACTTATCTCCACCTCAATGCAACGGTATTTCCAACCCTTTGTGGCTCCACGAGCCTCTCAAGTGCAATTCTCCTGCACCAATGCAAGTGGTCCTCTAAAGGACCTTCCAAACTAAGAATAATAAATCATACCAAAGAGATAATCAAAAGAAAGCATGAAAGATTCTAAATTCCAAAAAGTAACATAACCCGTACTCAAAAACCCTTCACTCACGATCCTAAGGACTAAAAACCCAAAAATGCCAATCCAAAGGTCCTAAGATTTGAAAAACATAATTCTAAACACGAATAGGCAATGCATGCCCAAATCCAATGGCTAAAAGCCAAGCGATTTAGGAGAAAAGCCTTGGAAAACCAACGTAAAAATAATAAGGGTAAAATTGGTATTTTCAAAATATCTCTCTTTCCAAAACTAATTTGACCCCAAAACCACCAAATTCAAAAACTATGCTTCACAAGCTTTTTCGTACATATAAAGAACACCCAAAACAAATACCAAACGCAAAAATTATGAGTGAAAAAAGAAATAAGGAAGAAAATAGGCAAACCTGAAAAGAAAACAGCATTACTGATCATGGCAAAGTGCATTATCGATAATGCAAGCTCCCTGCACAAACTAGCCAAGAACATTATCGATAATGCACATTGCCATTATCGTTAATGCACTCTCCAGGTGCACAAATTCGAACTGCAATCGACCTATTCTCACTACAAACTTCTTCAAAACTTATTCAAACTTAAATTGTTCCTTCAAGAACCTAAACACAACCTAAAATAACTCCAAAACATTTGATCTACACCATCAAAATAAAAAATGAAAGATTAAAAGCAAATATTCATCATGATCAAAGATCAAAACCCATATTTCTATGCAAGCAAGCATCCATTACTTCAAAACCCAAAGACAACTTTCCCAATGCTTAAATCCAGTAACCAATTTTTTTTTCAAACACTTTGATCCATAATCTAAGCTCAAAATGAAAAGGTTTTTCACCAAAATCAACCATAGCTTTGTTTTAAAACCCATAAAACCCACATGCATGCTTAGACAAAACCCAAGAAACCCAAAAACCTTTTTGCATGTATGCTTTAAAAGTTTCAAACCTTAACAAAACATCACCCACAAACATGGATCCATGTTTAAATATACTTTAGATATCAAAAATACAAGTTTTAAAACAAAGATTCAAGCCCAAAGCTCCCCAAAACCAAAAATGTAAAGAGGAAAAAAGTAGAAAGTTAAACATGTATGCAAGAACTTAGTTTTTGAAAAAGATTTGAGGATTTTTGTGATTTTCTGGCAAGAGATCCGGCAAGACCGTGGCTGCACCCCCTCCCTTCTCTCGGCTGCTCTCTAGTTCTCAACTCTCAAAGTTCAAAACTACAAATGAAATAAAAAGAAACAGCCCACGGTGTTAGCCTTGTGGCTTCAATCCAACTTTGTTAAATGATTTTGATGATAACAAACATTGTATTATGTATATTCAATTGTGCATATAAATACTTTGTTATACACTCTTGTTAATTGTCAAACATTATAGAGTGATTATTTGGCTAACCGTGTTGGTTAATTGACATTGTCCTATAGTTCTTATATATCCATTTTGGTATATGTATTTATAAGAATATGATTCAAGCAGCCATTTAAAGAAGGCATAACCATCATTAAAGCTAAGCTCGAGTGAACTTGTTGAACATCCTCTAAGGAGCATGGAGCAAAGAGCTGCAACTTTATTGAAGTCAAAGATGAAGGCAAGCTCAAGCCAAGCACAAGTGTTGAAGATTTTGCTTTTGTTCTTATGTGAGTGCTTAGGATTTATTTTGTAAATCTCTCTATAGGATAAACTATCATTGGCTCAAAAGAACATTCATGAATGACCTCAACTTTGATTTAATTTGGAAAATTATATTTTGGTCAAAAGTTGATTCAAACTCATAATGAGCTATATGGATTCAAAGACAAAATGTTTTATACTTATTGTTTTGGCTTAAACATCTTTGGAAAACATTTTGAACTTAGCCAAAAATGTTTTTGAACACTTAGTTAACTTGTCCATATATTGGAAGTTAATTTGGACTTGAGAAATCTCAATTATTAGCTTTACAACATTTCTAGTCGACTAAACTAGTTATTCTAGT
>JAESVK010063462.1:9339-25647 GCA_017140935.1 Hamamelis virginiana
ATATATATATATATATATATATATATATATATATATATATATATATATATAAAACCTAAACTTCTTGGAAATATACTATATATACATTGAAAGTGGCACACTTTGGAAACCTAGCTAAGTATACAACCAAATCATCAAATCTTCTAAAATCAAATCATATGAGTCCCAATATATGCATCCACTGTTAGGGTTATATACTAAAAGTCATAATTTTTATGTATTGGACCTTTGCATTTATTTATTGATAAATTCTATTATTTCCATTTTAATGAGAATCTGTATGAGCTATGTTTGCATTATATTTCATATCTAATGTTATGCATGTGTGTCTTTTATTCTACATAGTAGATGATCTGGTGTGTAGAGTTCAGCTTACACACAGAAGATCGGATCGATCATCAGTTCTTTTAGAATATAAGCTTTTTTATTCATAGTCTTAAATGGAGTTGGACATACTATCGGTAAGATTGTAGCACAAAATTTCAGTGGTCTGTCTTGACTATGGGGAATGGTTTAGTTCCAATTTCTTGTGCTGGTACACTTGTGTGTATTGAACAAGACTGTCTTGGAGTAATTGTTCCATACTGATATGCATGTAAGACAATTAATACCTCATGGTTATTATGAATGCTTATACTCTTAATCCCAAAATATTTAATAGGCACATACATTTAGTGTTAGTTATTTTGATTCATAAAGAGAGATCTTTTAAGGGTCAAAAATTCGGTGAGTTGGGTAATGACATTAAGTGTATGGCATTAAGTGTATGGTGAATATTGATTATTAAAGGAATCCACGTCCTGGTATAGGGATTGATGATACCCCTTTGAGGATGCTTATAAGTTTTGATTATATCAAACCCTGCAGGTAAATTTTGTATTCGACATATCAAATAAGTTAAGTGTAAGGTCTCAAGGAGATTCACAGATGTCAATTAAATAAAATTGTCAGTAATTTAATCTAATGGACGAGTATTTGAAATCTTAACATGGGGAGATAAATAAGTATTTAATAACATGAAACTCGAAATATAATTTTAGATAAGATAGGAAATGCAATTATAATTATTTAATGGACTGAATTATAATTAATGGAATATGAATTTAATTCAGGTTGAATTAAGTTTTCCTATTTACATTCAGAATATCAGAAACTCTAGTAGCAGCCGTTAAACAAAAGATTACGAACATAGCCACTCTCTATTCCAGTTCTGGCATACGAAGGAATACAGGAGAAGGCTTGAAGGTTGCAGTCGAGCAGTATTCGACTTTGATCATGCAGTTTATCTAGTACGTGCTGCAACGAGATCAAACCAGAGAGATTTCAAAGGTATGACCCTATTTCCGTCTTGTATGGGTTGATTAAATCGGAGAGATCATATGGTTTATCAATTAATTTAATTTAATTTAATTTTTTGTATAATCTATATGCATTATCATTAGGTCATGAAATTTCCGTTCCCATCATCCACTAGTACTAGTTCATCTAATGAATAATTTTGAGTGGCACGTACGGTAGCTTGGAAACCTACATGGAGACATGCAGGGATGTTTCTAGTAATTTTTTTAAAAGAAAAAAAGAAAAAGAAAAAAGCCATAACTCTAAACTAAAACACCAAGGCTTAAAACAAATTTAATATTACCTGTACTACACACATGCATTAAAGATTCAAAATGAACGAAAAAAATTTGCAAATGAATGGATTCAAAACTTAAAACAACTTGTTTAAACTCAACACAATAATGCCCGATGATAGAAAATCACTTGACACATAGTAGTTGAACCCAACCATTGTTAAGCAAAAATTTAGGTTTTATAAACTTTTACAAATAGGATTTCACTCATATATATACTAGAAGTACATGAATTTTTATAATTAGTGTGAGTATGACTCATTTAAGATAGTAAATATTTCTTAATAACAATCTTTTGTTACAAGATAGTACTATTTTAATTCAACCTTGACTTATATATATTAGTTCCATTAAAATAGTTTTATTTATAATTATGGCTACACTAAGTACGAGTCCTAGGCCACCTACGTATCTCTTGTAGGGATTAAGCCAATTGTAGTTTAGGAATTGATTGAAATAAATTAATGGGTTTATAACCCATCATTTAATTTATTTGATTTTAGGAATTGAATATTTTAATGGATAAATGACCTATTAAAATTAATGTGGTTTATTTTGGATAAATTTAGGAATTTGTTGGAATTGTGACTCTATCCAGTGTAGTTGCTGGACTACATACGTATCCAAAATGGAATATATCAAGTTGATCATAGTTTTAAAATATTTGAAATGATAAAAGCCCATAGAGCTTTATTAGCTAATCATAGTGGATTCAAGATCCGCTTAATTATTGAACTAAATAGGTCATAATAATGGGCTTTACTAAATTTAGATGTGTAAATGGCAATTGAAAGAAAGGTTCATCCATGTTTTTATAATCCAAAATAAATGAAGGGGACAGATATTGCAACCCTAGGGAACTATAAGCCCACCCCAATTTTTATGTTTCCAAAAATGCTCTCAACTGATTTTACCATTTAGAACAAGTACAAATCTAAAATGCCTAAAATATCATAATTCAAATACTAAGTTCACCCAACTATCCCCGGCCCATTCATTTCACCGTCAGCTTCTTCAAACCTCCATTCTTTCATTCCTTACAAACCCTAATCCCCCATTTGAATTCTACTCATTTTCTTTATATTTGGTTAAATCTTATTCATCTTCCTTCTTCTTTTCCTTCTTCTTTTCCTTCTTCCTTGTTCCTCCTTTTCCACCATCCCATATAAACCCACATTATCCATCAAATTTTCATTTTTTAGATTTAAGGATTTAAACATTTTTTCCTCTCCTTATAACAAAAGGCATATAAAATGGAGCTTAATGAAGCCACTAATAGTGATGAGGCAAATGTTTTGGAGCTTTAATGGTATTTTTGAGTATTTTTTTTTTTTTTTCAAAATTCTGTAATGTTAGGTTACACAGAACTTAACATTTAGTATTTTTTGCGTAGAAGACGACCTTTGCTTCCAACCTAACAGAATGCGTAAATGTTAGGTTGCAAGCAACCCAACATATAATTAAATCTTTTCCTTGGTTTTATTGTGTTGATTGCAACCTAATTGAATGCGTTTGTTAGGTTGTGGCCAACCTAACCACTACTACAATAATGGTTAAAGAGGACAGTAATAAGAGGACGGCTTTGGAAAACGTTGTTATATATGAGAAACGATGACGGTTTTTGCAAACTGTTGTAAAATGTAAGGCTTTTAAGGACGGTTTTACGTACCCGTCTTTAAATATTAACATACAATGACAGTTATTATAACTATCTTGGATTAAGAACATATAATGACGGTTTATAACCGTCTTAGAATATTATATTTGCGTTTTATATGTTGTCTAATGTCGTTTTGAGCCTTTTTCTATGCCTCATGTTAAATAAATAACCCAGTTTTTACTAGCTATATATGAACACTCACTCACAAACCTCTCACTCTCACTCGATCTCCACGAAACCCCACTCCAGCCAGCTTAATATGCCTCTTTAGCAAGATCATCGACGCTAGATTCGACCGCCATCTCTGGCCAATCTCCCGCATGGCAAGCCTTAGCTCACGAAACCCTCTGCCAAAAAACCCTAACTCACGAAACCCTTTAATCTCCAAACCCTAGCTTGATCACAAAACCCCTGAATCTCCGATCACCATCTCTAGGAAATCTCTTGCCAAAATATCTCGAAAACCCCTTCACTCTCGAGAATGGTGGAGGCTCATCGTCGGCGATAAACTTGATCCCTCTTAGTGGTGCGATCGTTATCTCGGGCGAACGACCTTGCAGTTGTGTGATGCGACCGTCTCAATCAGTGCATTGTTTCTTTGTGCAACCATCATCAGCCCCATTTTTCATCTCGATCGTCTCTCTCAGTGGTGCTGCTCCAACCATCCCTAACCTCATTCTCCCTTCGTTCAATCATCTTGATTTGGTATTTTGATACTTTTTTCACTATTATTTGCTATAAATCTCATCAATCTGATTATTTTTCTCTTCGATTTAGTATTTTAAAACTTCATTAAAACTCATTTGTGAACCATGCCGGATGGTTATAACCTCGATGGATTATTTAACACAAAAAGGTTAACAAATCTCATACTGATTCATTGTCTTGTAATTTTTTTTTTTTTTTTTTTGTTGGTGGTGTAATTGTTGTTGTTATTGTCACTACAAGAATTCGGACATTTAGTGACAAATTTTTTTGTGACAAATTGGAATTTGTCACTAAAAACCCTCATTTTGTGACGCATTTCTTGATCGTCACTAAAAGGTCGTAAAAAATTAATTTTTGTGACGAACGTATATAAGAGTCATTAAAAGCCGTCACAAATACTCTCCCACCAAAAATTTCCCGCCAAAATAAGGCGGGAAAGGTCTTTTGTGATGCACTTTTAACATTGTCACGAAAGGTATTAAAAAAACGACGTCGTTTTTTCATTAATTGAGATTTTTTGTGACGATCCTTGACTTGTCACAAATGAAGACTTTTTGGTGACGGTGACTTTATAGTCACAAAAAATCTAAAATATTATTTATTTTTCTATATACATTAAATGTAAGGTTTTTGTGATAAAAGTATATCATCGTCACAAAAACAATGTATGCGAGGGAACGTTCCCACCGACTACTCATGAGGTGGAATCGGCTACTACCCAAGATACTCATCATATAAGAAGGGAAGTAGAAGGATTTCCCAAATTGTTTAGGGATGCACAATAGCCATTGTATCCGGGATGTGAGAAGTTTTCGAAGCTATCTTTTCTGGTAAAGTTGCTTCATTTAAAGGTAATGTATCGATGGAGCAACAAATCGTTTGACAAGCTACTTGTGTTGTTTAAAGAAGCATTGCCTGTTGGGGAGACGTTGCCGAAATCCTATTGTGAAACGAAAAGCATCATGCGGGATTTGGGACTTTCCTATGAGACCATACATGCGTGTAAGCATAATTGTATACTGTTTTGGAAGGAGCATGAAAATAAACAAGAGTGTCCCAACTGTCATGAGTCTAGATGGAAAGACAATGGGGGTAGGCGTAAGAGGATTCCTCAAAAAGTATTGCGATACTTTCCCTTGAAACAGAGATTGCAGAGATTGTTTATATCGAATAAGACGGCTGCAGACATGAGGTGGCACAGTGATAAACGCATTGTGGAGGAGAATGTTTTTCGGCATCCTGCCGACTCTAAAGCATGGGAACAATTTGATAAAGATCATGAGTGGTTCGCACAAGAACCACGAAATGTTCGGCTTGGGTTAGCAAGCGATGGCTTCAACCCGTTCGGCAACATGAGTAACTCTTACAGCATGTGGCCAGTTATACTCATGCCTTATAATTTGCAGCCATGGAAGTGTATGAAAGAGCAATTCTTTATGATGTCGTTGCTCATACCTGGACCGAATTCACCTGGAAATGACATTGACGTGTATTTGCGACCGTTAATAGATGAGCTAAAAGAGTTGTGGGAGGATGGGGTGGAGACGTATGATGTATCCACGGGAAAAAATTTTCAGTTACATGCAGCAGTGTTATGGACTATAAATGACTTTCCTGCATATGCAAACCTGTCTGGGTGGAGCACGAAGGGGAAATTGGCATGTCCCACTTGTAATAAGGAGACAGTTTCTTTATATTTGACACATGGACACAAGTCATGTTATATGGGCTACGAGAGGAGGCTAAAGCGGAACAGGCTGCACTAGAGGCTCGACTACGAGAGGAGGCTAAAGCGGAACAGGCCGCACTAGAGGCCCGTATACGAGATGAGGTTATGGCTGAGAATTCTGCAACTCAGGCTCGACTGAAAGCAATGGTGGAGGATATGATTGCACAAAGTCGAATATAATACATAAGTCAAAGTGCTTTGACTTGTTTTGACTTCAGGTAATTTCTTCAATTGCTATGTAACTATTAAATCAATTAGTTCCAAATGAATTAATTCTTTCTCTTTTGATATTGTTGAAGTGATATGGTTTAATTGGAATGGTTGAGTTCGTTGAAAATATTGTAGTTTGGGGGGTTGGAGGTTAATGGAGACCCACTTGGGTTTGATTGTTTTTCTTTTATGTATAATAAGTTTTATGATGTTGGGATAGTTCTTGTGGAACTGATTGTTGATGATTTGGATGCGTGGAGCGCGTCATTTTACTTTTTTATTAAGTTGTGAATATTATAGACGTGTTATAAACTCTTTTTCTAATAGGTAAAAATTTGAAAATGTTGCAAAAACAGACGGAATTCTGCCGGATTTTCGTCTCGAAAAATGATCCTATTTGTACCACTTTAAGCTATTATTGGACAATTGAAGATTGTTTCTTTTTTTAATTATTGCTTTTGGTATTTTTGCATTCTACCCATCAATATTATGTTAGTATTAATGTGTAAGAGTTATAGTTGAAAAACTTTTAAAGTATATAACTAGCTACTTGGTTATTCTACTAAATAGTATATGTAATTGGTTTAAAAATCCATAGTAATGTTGGAAATAATATACATATCAATATAAAAAATGCTAGTTATCTGAGTAATAGTATAGCAATAGCTAGTATATTGAATATTTTTAGTTTCATGATTGTGATACACTTTATAATCCTATCTAAATTTGCGTATTGTAATGTTGTGCTTCTACTGAACTTACTTTATTTTTTTAATTGAGCTTTATCACTATTCTCGATGACATAAACGTATTTTGCACATCACATGTTTATTAAACTCACTATTTTTTTTTTCTTTAATTTTGCAGATATTGTGGTGGAGTTAACTTGGAGGAATATTAGACAAGTGTTGGGGGATAACTTGAAAGAAATAATGGACAAGTGGCGCAGAATAAACTTTATTTTTTATTACATGCAAAATAAATTTCATTTTTTATAAATTTCCTTTATTTTTATTGACAATGTAGAATAGTCGACTATATTTATTAATTTTAAGACAATGTTTGCCTTTATTTTTCTTCCTAAATTACTTGTGTACAGAATTTATTATTTTTATTTCAATAATGTTCAAATTTGTTGGAGATATAATTAATTGAGTTTGTTATTTATTTTATATATATAATTATTATTTGTGATTTAAATGCAGGTAATATAAGAATTTTTGGTTTAATAAGTCATTAAAAAATTAACTTTTATGACGATTAATGATCGTCACAAAAACATAATAAAATAAAAGATTTAAAAAAATCCTTTTGTGACGACATAAATCTTGTCGCAATAAGATAATTATCTTTTGTGACAATAATTATGTCGTCGCAATATGTTTTAATTTTTTTTTTTTAAAAAAATAGTGACAATACTTGCATTGTCACTAATAATTTATGTCGTCACAATATGCATATTATTTGTGACGAATTTAGATGGACCAATGAACTTTTAGTGATGACTAAAGTGAAGAATTTGTGACAATACATACGTCACAAAAAGTATAGTCGTCACTATAAGAAATACCTTTTAGTGACGATTTTAGATGGACCAATTGATTTTTTGTGACAAAAAAAGCGAAGTATTTGTGACAAAATATGTGTCACAAATTGTCTACTTTTAGTGATGTTTCTTATATCGTCACTAAAAGGAATACCTTTTAGTGACGATGTGGTAGCGTCCTCACAAATACCCTTTTATGACCAGTCTACAGTGACACCTCGGTGACGCTCCATAAATCGTCACTAAAGGCCTTTAGTGACGATAAAATTGAGTTTTAGTGACAATTGTGCACGTCACTAAATGTCCGATTTCTTGTAGTGTGTTGTTGAAATCTTAATTACCATGGTTTAATACAACAAATCTTAATTATTATTACACACAAATCTGTGAAGAAGATTGGAAAAGGCAAAAAGAGCATCCTTCTAGCCAAAAAGTGCTTAAAGAAGTTGAAATCCCTTTCTATTTAACAGATATCAGGTTGTAAGATCACGTGTCAGTGCATCAAATTTCTTCTGTTTGGTCTTTAGTTGATGTTCTGTTATATGGTGTACTTTCATTGCCTAGTCTGTGTTGAATACAAATTCAAAAGTTTATTGTGCTCTCTAAATATCGATTTCTTCTTCAAATCAAAAAACTGATAATGTATTTGGTTCTCTCGCATGCTTTTCAATGGATATTAGGCTATTAGCATTGAGGATTCTCTACATTTTTCTTTCCTTTGAAGAACATATGTACATGGCTTTCTTATTGCTGCTGATTGATTGTTATGCAATCATATGCCATTACCTTGGCTTATCAAGTATTTTTATTGCACTTATTCATTTAATAATGCTAGTCTTATGCAAAATTAGTTTTAATGTTGACTTTTTGCTTTTTGTAGGAAAACCTGTCAAATATTCCATTTTGGAGCTCTTAAAGATCAAGTGATAGGGCTATGTATGCTAGGAGCTTGGTTCGAGGTGGATTTAATGTGCCAAAGTTGATATAAAAGTGTTAGAAGGCATTTCGAGACTTTTGGAGCTGTGCAGTTTTTTGCCGACAAAAACTTCTGACTTCAAATGGTCATATCTCCCTCATCCGATTTCGATGATCTTTATATGCCCAGAAAGCTTGAGAAGTTTAGTTTCAGAATATGCCTTTCTCATGATCAAATTCAATTTGTAAGACTGGCTATCAATAGAAGTAATATCGATAGAACTTTGGCCATCGATAGAAAATGTTGGCTACAGATAGAAAACAGGTTCTGACCTCTATTTTATGCAATTAATCAACTTCTATCGATAGCCACTTTTTGGCTATCAATAGAGAAGTCGAGAATCGAGATTTTCGGAGTTTTTAGTGACTTTTGATGGGTATTTTAGGGTTTATTTGGTAATAGGTTTGCTGAACCTATTTAAAGGGTTGTAGGTTTCCACTTGAGTAACCACCTTGGGGGATTAGCCTCTATTCATCTCTACTTCTCTCTCTACCTCTTTTCCTTTTCTCTCTCATGGGGTTTGTTCTTGGAAGATTGGGATGAAGGATTTCCTCCATTAAAATCTCTCCATGGGCGAATAGATCATCACTGTTAGCCCTAGGGTCTTTGACCTAATTTTGATGATAACTAAACCATACTTTATATCTAACAAATGGTTAAGTGTTGTCTCCATAGATTTGAAGTTATATCTTGTTGGAGCTCATCAAACATATCTCAAGCAATTCAATGCACTCTATATTCAATCAAAGCTCATGAAGTTCAAACCTTGAAGATTAACTTGAAGACAAAGCTTATGAAGACCTTTTTGAAGCCAAGTTGTTCTCCATGTGTTAGGAACATTATGTAAGACATCTCTTGTGTTCAATATCGCATAGCTCAAGAGAAAACCATTTTAACTCATGTTGCATTAGCATTCATGCTTGGAAAATGTTTTCAAACTTATCCAAAAATGCTATTGAACCTTAGTTTTTCATACGTCATAAGTTGATTTGGACTTAAGAAACTCAAAATTTTGGCACTTAAACTTTTCTAGTCGACTAACACTTCAGTCCTGGTCAACTAAGTGTAAGTTAGAAGCCATGTTTTGAGAAGTCTTGAGCTAGTCGACTAACCTCCTTGTCCCAGTCGACTAAGAATAAGTCAGAAGCCATGTTTTGTTTGCAAAGTTGCCAGTTAACTATAACCCTTCTTCTAGTCGACTAATCGATTCCGAAAATTTTTCTAAATGAGTTTTAAAGCTTCTATTCGACTAAATTGCTTTGCCCCAGTCGACTATTTAAACCCAGAAAAGTTTCAGAAAATTTTAGCTGAGCTAGTCGACTAACTCCCTATGACTAGTCGACTAACCGAGCCTGGGAAACCAAATAACTTTAAAATCTGCCCGATAGTCGACTAACCACCTTGTGCCAGTCGACTAACAACTCTGCAACTTCAAAACGACTCTTTTTTCTTTAGGCAAATCAAGCATTTAATGAACCCTAACCACTCCCCTCTTCTCCAATCAGACTTGAGGGATTTCAAACGGTCATTTTGGCTCTTGTTCATTATATATAGAGCTCTTGCTCTCATTTATGAACCACCTACATTATTCTCTATCATTTATTGAAAGCAATTACTCTTGAGCATTCATCATTCGAGCTTCTCTTTGTGAAAACTCTTTGAGCTAAATTTATTGAGTATTTGAGAAGCCATTAGTTGAACTTGTATTTATTACAAATCTACTTGTTGAAGTATTCATTGTATTGTTCTTCAATTATCTTGTATTTATTGTGAAACTTAAGGGTTTTGTGAAATTCTTGTGGGTGAGAATCTTCCACCTTTAAAGAAGATTGTGGGTGAGTGTCTTCCACATTTGAAAGAAAGTAGCTGTAAAGGTTTCTCCAAATTAATTCAAAAGAAAAAACCGTATTGTATTGTGCTATCAATGTTAGTGAATACAATAGAGTTTCATCTTGTGCTACCGCACAAGAAATTTGGAGAAAGCTTGAGGTGACCTATGAAGGTACCAAGCAAGTGAAACGCTCCAAAGCTCTCATGCTTAGGCAAGATTATGAATTATTCAAAATAGTTGAGGGTGAAAATGTTAGAGATATGTTTACTCGTTTTATTAATCTTTTGAATGAATTGCAAGCTTTAGGAAAAGTTTATCCTAATGATGATGTTGTTTCAATGATTCTTCTTGTATTTCACCTTCTTGGAGCCTAAAGATCACCTCCATCTAAGAAGATAAGGACATTGAGGAGATTGACATTGATGAGCTCTTAGGCTCTCTCATCACTTATGAAACGACAATGAAGAAGAATAAATAGGCTATTCAAAGTGAGAAAGACAATACTTAAGTGAAGAGAACTCTCGCTCTTCAATCTTCAATCCTTGAAGGAAATGATGGTGATGACTTCACCAAAGAAGACGATGACGATGATGTGGCTCTTATCACAAGGCAATTCCAATCCTACCTAAGGATGAAAAAGAATCAATCAAGACAAAGCAATGGAAGATTGAACAAAACTAATGATGGTAGATGTTTCAATTGCAAGAAGTTTGGTTACACTATTGCTCATTGTCCAAGCAAGAACTCCTCCAACAATAACAACAATTTCAACAACAATTCTCAAAATGATCAAAGAGGCAAAGGGAAGGCAATGGCCGCCACTACTACCACTTGGGATGACTTCCTTGAAGAAGCAAAAAATGATGAAGAGAACACCCAAGAAGAGATGCTAACTTTTGTCTATTTGCCAACATTGAGAAATCATGTTTCATGGCTAATGATGATGATAATGAGGTATGCTTGAAATCTAATAACAAAAAGGATCAATGGTATTTGGATAGTGGATGCTGAAGGCATATTGTAACGCCCCAAACAGATGCTACTAGAACCCTTGTACTCCCCAACTTAACATCCGTACCAACCCTTCCGGATAGGTCGACAAGTGTCAAGCTGAAGGTACAACTGTCCTGCTCATCCGTATTTCCTTACAGGATACAAGAATTACATATAACAAAATGATATGCAATGTCATACACAATATGTCCCAAACCGTCATATTCAAACATTATCCAAAAATCAAATAATATTGCCAACAACCCTAGCAAATAGGACAATTAACAATCAAATACATAAACTGAATAATACCTTATATAATATACAAGAATATGAGAATGCAATTAACAGTGCAGCAACAACCTTAAATTTGGCCAACAATCCTTAGCGAAGGATTCCGTTGAGCCAGGAAAGCAACCCAAGGTAAACCTGTAATTACTGCAATAAGTAGGGGTGAGCTTTCACGTGCTCAGTAAGGGATAATATAACCTTTATGAATCAATGATAATACATTGATACATGGAATATTTATGTAAAGCAGCTACTTATAGAGTTCAACGGATTTAGAAAACAATTAGAAATCAAAGTTTAAAAAAAGTGTGGACTTTCAGTGAAAAACTAGATCCTCCAGCACATCTCCAGTAGCCAGTAACCAGTAACCAGACATATGTCACGTATGCGGAATCCCCCGTCGCATGTGAACAATAGCTAAATAACGTCCTCAATCCATAGCATGGTAATACCGCCACACAAGGGCTCGACATATCCCATCGGTATGGACCTCAGCCCAATTGGCATATGCGTCTCCTCAACGGGTTCCTAGCATATCCAATCATGGACTGAATCATATTATAGGGCTGTTGATTCTAGGCTAACAAGCCTTTAGCTCAACCGGACTACTAACCAAATCCCAAGGACGGAAACCGTAGTCACACCATCTATAATATCAAGTAGGGCCATGGGCCCTAAACCCCCAATGATATGATTCAGTCCACATACATATATATACATACATGTTCTGAGATATAATAACTATCATGCAATGCCCATCGGGTGAAAAGACGTGGAGTTTTCTCTGACAAGTCAGTTCAGCCATGCGTGGTAAAGATCCAGCAATAATCATTATATAACGTCCACCAGGATTGAAGAGACGAGAAGTTTTCTCTGACAAGTCAATTCATCCTTCCGTGGTATAAATCACAATAACCAAAGTCCATTAGGCATGGAAGCCAATATCCAGTAACCAGAGCATCAGCTCAATTAATATATAACGTTTCTTAAATCCATTATCATTTCCAAAAGAACAGTGAATGTCATAATGTATAGTCAACAACATTTGTGATACATAAATCCATTTAGAAAATGTGGTTTACTCAAATATCAATATTATGAACAATCATTCCTTTAAACGGTCAAATCATATGCCCATTCACTCAGTTAATAACATTAACAGAAGAAGATATCCAAATTCTCACATTTTTCATGATTTGTCAAAATAAAGCATTTCCATTTGAAAACATTTGATAACATTAAAAAAAACATGCCACACCATATATACAGTTCATAAACAGTTATATTCCATGTATCTATTTATTTGAATAATAAAGCAGTAAGGTTCACAAGCGTTATGGATCATATCATCAAGAGAGTGTTTAAAGTTCATATAGTACAAAACAGTTGTAAAATAGATATATCGTTATCAACGGTAAAAGGTTACTTATCCCTACCTCAATTCCACAGTGTATCCAACCCTTTGAGGCTCCACGAGCCTCCCAAATGCAAAGCTCAATGCACCCCAATGCAAGTGGTTCTCCAAAGAACCTTTCAAACTGAAAAACAATGCATAACACAAGCATGGAATCACAATCAACACGAAGATTCATAACTTAAAAGCAACGCCAAAAACTCCTAGAAATCTCCCACTTGATACCTTAAGACTCAAAACCTCAAAATAATCAACCGAAAGCCCACAAACTTCTAAGATATAATCCCCAGGGAAGGGAAAACGAAACGAAGGAGCTAACATAGGAAAAGAAAGAAGAAACGGATGAAATGAGAGGTTCCCTATCGATAGGCATGCATGCCTTATCGATAAGAACCAACACCTATCGATAGGATTTTGCAACCTATCGATAGGTATCCTCTCAAGACTAAAATTCTGCAAACCGAGGTGTGCACCTATCAATGGGGGTCACCTCCCTATTGATAGGGCACCCTCGAAAATGCCCAGTAATGAGCAGCAACGAACCCATTTTCACAAAAACCTTCCAACATTTCACCAAATCAAAATCCGACCGTTCAAAACATAGATCAACTCAAAATAAACTTATACAACTTGAAATCTGACAGAAAACTCGAGATCCAACGGTGAAAATGAGAAAACCACAAAGTTTTAGGCATAAAACCCACATAAACTCAAAACATGGTTTAATACCAAAACAAGCTATAAAACCCCAACAAATACTTCGAGTTAGACTTGTATACGCAAAATCAACCTTTCAAAACCATCCATAGTTATTAAAACTTCAAAAGATTCGATCTTTGATTTCAAAAACCCACAAACCCATTTTTACAATAACTCATACAAAGCCACGAAAACCTTTCATCAAACACACCAAAACAACTCTACATAACCACAAACAAACTCCAAAACACCCATATTCATCCATTTCAACATCTTACAAAACCCATGCACAAAAACCCACTAAGAAACTTAAAAGAAAGAAGAAGGAAAGAAGAAAAACAAGAGTAAAGGAGGTTAGGCTTACCTTCTCCGACGATGGCGCTACTCCGGCAAGCTCCGGTGACCCCCGGTGGCATCTCTCTCTCTCCCCCAGTCTCCTTCTCTCTCGGTATCTCCCTCTCTGCCGAATATGAATAAGGAAGAAAAGAAAATGGGTTTTAAATCCCTTTATATACCTAATGGCAAAAATGTAAATAATTCAAAATTTGTTTTTTTTGTTTTTTGTTTTTTTGTTTTTTTTTGTTTTTTTGTTTTTGTTTTTTTTAAATCATTAAAATATTCATATAAAAAGGAAATAAAATTTTGGGTTATTACACATATGACCGGAGATAAAGCCAAGTTTATCTCTCTCAAGGATGATAGCTTTGTAACCTTTGGTGATAATAGTAAATGTAAAATTATTGGTAAATGTAAGATTGGTAATGGTTCTATTACAATTAATAATGTATTGCTTTTGAACCATAACTTGCTTAGCATCAGTCAATTGTGTGATAATGGTTACTATGTGAATTTTAGTTCTAGTTCTTGTAATGTTTTGGATAAAAACAAAAATAATATCTTTGTTGCAAAACGTTTTAGAAATGTTTATATCACATGTTTTGAAGACTTAGCATCTGAAGATGTAACATGTTTTTCGGCTTTACAAGAAGCAAATTGACTATGACATAGAAGGCTTGGACATGCTAATATGGATTTATTTCAAAAGCTTTCTAGAAATGATCATCGTAGGCTTGCCCAAAGCTAATTTTTCGAAAAATAAAATTTGTGATGCATGCCAATTTGGAAAACAAATCAAAACTAGTTTCAAAACCAAAGCGCATATCTCTACATCTAGGACTTTGGAATTGTTACATTTAGATTTGTTTGGACCTAATGATGTAGAAAGTTTTGGTGGTAAACTCTATGCCTTTGTTTTAGTTGATGACTATTCAAGATATACATGAGTTTTATTTCTTGATCACAAGAGTGATACATGTGACGAATTTATTAAACTTTGTAAAAGAATTGAAAAAAGAACAAGGCCATTCTATCATTAGTGTGAGAAGTGATAGAGGTAGAGAGTTCAAGAACCAAGACATCGAAAATTTTTGTGATGCACAAGGATACTCACATAACTTTTTAGCCCCAAGAACTCCACAACAAAATGGAGTGGTTGAAAGGAAGAATCGTTCATTACAAGAAATGGGTAAAACCATGCTTAATGAACATAAACTTCCTAGAACCTTTTGAACGGAATCGGTTAACACCGCTTGCTATGTGGAAAATAGAGTGGTTATTAGACCTATTATTGCCAAAACTCCCTATGAGCTATGGAAGGGTCGAAAACCAAACATTGGTTATTTCAAAGTTTTTGGATTCAAATGTTTTATTTTGAATGATAAAGATTATCGTGCTAAATTTGAATCTAAATCCGATGTGAGCATTTTTATTGGTTATTCAACTAATAGTAAAGCATATCGTGTTTATAATAGACGTACCTTAACCGTGCAAGAATCTATGCATGTTGTATTTGATGAATATAATCCATTTGCTCCTAAAAATGTTATTGATGATGATGAAAATAACAAAATATTATCAAATGCTAATGAAGAGCTTGGTAAGCTTAACATTGGTAATTCTACTTTAAATGATGCACCCCAAGAGCAACGAAAGGAGGACATTCCAATTGAAAAAGATGAACCTTCAAATGAACCTCAAGAGTTGCTAAAAGCTTGGAGATTTTTAAGGAATCATCGAATTGATCAAATAATTAGTAATCCTTCACGCAAGGTAAGTACTCGTTCTAGTCTTACAGGTGGTTGTAACCACATTGCATTTGTTTCACAAATTGAGCCTAGAAGTTTTAATGAAGCTGAAAATGACGATAGTTGGATTATAGCCATGCAAGAAGAACTAAATTAATTTGAAAGAAACCAAGTGTGGGAACTTTTACCTAAACCTAATGATCATTCCATCATAGGCACTATATGGATTTTTTGTAACAAAAAGGATGAAGATGGTAATGTAATTAGAAATAAGGCAAGACTTGTTGCACAAGACTATAACCAACAAGAAGGCATTGATTATGATGAAACATATGCACCGGTTGCTAGAATTGAAACTATTCGTATGCTATTTGCTTTTGCTAGTTTTAAGAACTTTAAATTGTATCAAATAGATGTGAAAAATGCATTTTTAAATGGTTACATTACGGAGGAAGTCTATGTCAAACAACCTCCCGGTTTTGAAAGTAACACTTTTCCCAATCATGTATACAAACTTTCAAAAGCACTCTATG